>JABASP010000379.1:0-55795 GCA_019776565.1 Sminthurinus signatus
TGTTGAACCTCGAGATGCCTAAAAATACACCACAGTTCCCCCGGTTAACCCTAGCAAAAAAATAAAATACTAATAATAATGTAGGTTGTAGGATTAAAGGACGTATATATATACGAAAAACGAATATCTTAAAATATACAAGCAAAACTATACGTAATAATATGTTACATATTATTATAAATACTAATTCTAACGTGCAAGAGGGTTCACTTGAAACTAAAAATTTTAATTTACCTACAACATTTACATAATGACAGTAAATTGAGGTACTTTTTACCAGTTTATCAGTCTTTTGAGTAAAATCCAATAGACTTAAAACTTAAAAATATCACTACTACCTATCATAATATAATGCATTCTTTGGTATTATTAAATATATTTAGTTTAAAATATGTTATGTTTCAGCAACATCCAATAATTCAATCATTCTGCTTTCAATCACACACAATCCAAAACACTTTCTTGTTGTTTTTTTTTCATTCACATTTTACGATTTCAGTCATTACTGACCACTTACCGTAATAGTCGAAGGCATGAGCTATCAAATTAAAGAACAACAAAAAGAAAAGAAACCACAACATCAGTCAACACTCAACTAATCCGCAACGCTGATTGACTGCTAATTAGATGCATACTTATCCAAAATACATTATCATAAGTGTAACTTTTATCAACCATCAACAATGATTGAAGATATAAACCAAAGATTTATTCCTTGAATCGACAAAATGTCATTCAGAACATGTGGATTTAAAATATAAATCAATAGCGGAATGGTTTTAAAAGAAGCAAGTTTCATTAAAACGAACAAATCAAAAACAAATGTGAGCAAGGGAAGAAAAAAGGCAAGTCATCATTCACCTTCTTGATGTGACCATTACAACGTCCATGTGTTATGGAATAATTTGATATATGTAATAATATGGAATAAGCTAATAAAACTATAAAATTAACATTTCATTTACTAAAATCATTTTCAATAATAATTAACGTGCTCATTCTTACTACTACTACTACTACTATTATTATTACTTGACAATGTAGCATTATATAAGAAAACAAATATAAACGAAAATCAACGTGATACATGCATAGATATCAACTATATATCAAAACAAACACCGACAATGTATTATAGGACTCTTCACGAGTTGCAAACCCAAAGCTTTTTTTTTTCATTCCGATTTCCCGAAGACAGTGCATATTTTTCTTTTTTATGTATATTGTCTCATGTTCAACATACATTTGCCAGTTTTCAATTTCCATCAAATCAGTACCAGCATCAAATTAATAATAATAAAACAAAATTAAATGAAGGCACAATCCATGGTGCTACATAATAATAATTATAATAGTTATTATTATCATTATTATTATTGCCATGTGCTTTCACTTTTTTGAACCAAATTGTGAAATATATTACAAGTAGAGCAGAATTTTGATGTGTCCAGAAAAGAAGCAATTGCTTAAATTTCTTTTTGTCTGCTCTCATCGTGCTTTAAAATATGTGTACAATACAGAAAAAACCAAATAAATTGTAGCACAATGTGTAAACAAATAGTAATAATTGAAAATAACTCAATAGAAGAATACAATGATTCTGAGGTTTAAAAAAAGTTTAAAAAAATAATGCTGCTGAAGACGTTCTGAACGTAAATAAAAAGAAAAGATAAACAAAAAGACACAACAACTATGAGAATTAAACAAAAAATCAAAGATGAATAATTTTTAAATAAAGTTGTTGGTTTTTTTTTCTCAAAATATTGCACAATTTAACGTACCTTTTCGTGGTTTCAGCCACATATCATAGTAAGCTTTAACAATACAATAACAACAACAGGAGAAGATCAGAGTTTAAGGATTAAGATTAGTATTCAACAAACAACAAAGGTTATTAAATTATTCTAATAATTAGTTATTGAATAGTTTTTTTTTCTCTTTAGAATAGAAGGTTTACATTTTGAACATGATATTATAATGGGCTTTATCAAGTATATTTATACATATTTTAAAATTATCGTCTGAAGCATTCACCTATATATATGTATGTATGTATGTATAATATAATATTAAACTCTTAAAAAGGGGTAGCATCACTTTTAAATGGTCTAAGATGTAACCATTTAAAGACTATATTATGTCTATATAATATATAATATGTGCCCTAATTGCATCACTTGCATCTCTAAATAAAATTTGATATGGACTTATTCAAATATATTCGTAATTTATAATCAAGGTTGTTAATTAATTACATTATTATTAATTAAGTAACTATATGTAATCATTCTCAATATTAGTCAAAAATTACTACTGATTCACTGTGTAGTAGAACAATCTCTCAAACTTTCTAAATTAAAATCTATCAAACGCAAGAAATAAGAAAACATGTATAAACTCCTACCTTTTGAACAAAAACAAATAAAATGCAAATTTTGAGGATTTTTTTTTACTATGACCAAGGGATAAGAAGTTCAGGTATCTACGGTATGATAACTACTCTATGAAAAAAAACTCTTTTAAAGTTAAAAGGAGAATACTAAGATGACAATCATAAAATTCCTCTAATAAAATTGTATTCAATATGAACGTTTTCATTTTTCTAAGATATGCATTAGTAGTAGAAGTAGTAGTAGTAAGTGATCTAGACTTTGAGTCTACATCTTACGATGAATGTGAGTTAAATATTCCATTATATATTATTATATTAAATGTGTAAAAGTAGGGGAATAATATGCATGAAATGGACAAAATATATAATACTTACAGTCTCGATGATCTGGTCCGGACTGAGCGGTTTGTGTTTCTTTACTATATGCTACTCTTTCTTGTGCTGGTATATTTGTTTGAGTTACTTGTGTAACTGTTAGTTTTGATCTTTTCCTAAATGGACAAAATACAAGCATAATTATTATTACGTACAAAACATAAAAGGGTTGAAATAAATATTCATTTGAAGATTTTTAAGGTAGTATATAGTTTAAGGTGCATAAAGTATATAAGGATAGTAAAACTAATGTATGTGTGTACATACTTTTGGAAATCATCGGATTTACTGCCAGAATCTGTCACACTTTTACCAGAACTTCCTCCTGAAGGATCATTTAAACTCGTTTCAGGTGTGGAATGAATACTACTGTCAGGTACAGTTCCAGATCCTATACTTAAACTTCCATCTATTAAAAATTTGAAAAAAATACACAGTATTATTATACGCTAGAAATCTGTCATCCTATGAATTTACAATTTATTTTTTTATAATGTACAAATGAATACTTTATAATTTATAATACATGAACAGAAAACACAATTTTACAAACCTGAAATAGGAGCAACTCCCAAACTTTTGAGCATCTCATCCACATCTTGAATAGATGATGGACCACCTCCATCAGTACTACCTCCATCCTTTATAATTTCAAAATTGACCAAATTCAAATTTATTATGCTTTGCCAAATAATGTTTTTTAAAATAAAATAAAAACAACCTTTTACAATTTAACAGAGTAAGTTTCAGTGTATCTACAAGAATATTACTAAATTTAACTAAGCTGTATAAGCCAAAACACAAACTTGTTTTTGTTTTCTCAAAGATTTCTCCAGTTCACGTTGAGCTCTAACTTGTCGCAAAGCATTTAATTTTGCTTGCTTGCGTTCTTTTTCTATTTTCCAATTTTTTGACATGGGCATCATCTCTTTTTATATGTTGCACAAAAACTCAAATAAACAACTTAAATATGTTGTAACGGTATTTTATCCTTATATCTTAAAGACACTATTAAAGTACCACTGAGTACAAAAAATAAATAGATTCCATGTAAACCTATTCCCTATTTTAGCTACACTTACTTCTCTTCTTCACCTAATAGTAGATAGATTTAACATCATTAAAAACTCTCGTTCTTGCTACGTTCATGTCAATCCCACATTATATTATTATTAGTATTATTATATCACAAGAGTATTGAAAACACGACATCAGAATAATAATATGTGTACACGTAGAAAGTTGATTCTGTCTAAAATGAAAATATGTAATGAAATATGAAATGAATAAAAAATATACTTTGTTAATAGTATAAAAAATTAGTTTCCATATATATATATATATCCTGTTCTCCACTACTGTTGTACTCTCTTAAATAATAATAATATTACATGAATACATGCACATGTGTATTTACATCAGGATTGGCGATACACAAATCACTTGCTGACTACTATACTATCTCTACAACAGTAGTACATGTACTTAATCCATAAACCAGAAAACACTTGTTTGTAGCAATCTGTCAATGTCAAAAAGTCACTCTCTTACTTTGTTCCTTTTTAAAAATGATTCTTAGTTTCTTTTATAGACGTATAATATGTACATCTAGATACATCTACTCAAAATTCCACAAAACCATGTTAATTTTTTTTCTATTTGCTATCATGAGATACAAAACGAGATATTATGTCGTATATGTAAGTTTGTTTTGAAAAATTAAAAATAATCGGATGAATTTGATTAGATAGTTAAAAATATATTCCATACAACAATCAAATAAAACAGAAAAAGTTACACACTCAACACTGCGTAGGAAAAATAAATGCGTGAATTCGTGTGTATATAGTTTATCACATAAAAATGAGCAAAAAAAGGGGGTAAAAAAAAGGAAATAATTGAAGTGGAACGGAATGATAGATATTATGTAGTCATTTGCAGGACACTGATATGCACTATTTTAAATAGATATTTATCTATACCAGATGTTCTTCTATTCTCATACACACAATAATATCTTATATTATACATAATATGCGTACACTCTGGTACTTAACATGTGTAAATGAAATGCATCACTGCACTTAACTGCTGTAACTACTTTACTGCGTATGTGTCTAAATCTAGAATTAAGATTTGAATTAGCTAAATAAAACTCAAGTGCAGTTGGTATATATAATATATAACATAACATACAACATACAAATATTTTGAATCTGTACCTTTTTTCTTAATTCATTTTCCTTTTTCTTTCTCTCCTTTTCTTCACGAATGGCATTTAATTTGGCTCGTTTACGTTCTAATTCAGCTTTTCTGTCTGCCATAATATTTATTGATCCTGTTTAAACAAAACATAGTATATGACATAATATTAGTATCAAATTCTTATCATGATTCATGACCATATAAAATATATGATGTATAATTTGTCTTTCAACAATATAATATTTTTTTAACAAAAATTGACTTTGACATTTCAAAACTATAATCTATAATAATAATAATATAAAATCATGTTGACTAAAAATGATTTTAAGCAATTTACTACAAAAATGATTATAAAACATGTACAAAAGAAACCTTACCTTTTATTTAGACGAGTAAATATTGATGTTTTGACCATTCGTCTTCAAATATTATGATTTTTACAAATCCGTGACACTTCTTAATTGTTATTATAATTAAGTATTTAACATGAAACCAGGAACTTCCCTTAAATCAAAAATCCCATTTAAAATAAACTTGTATGTAAATATGTATGTAATTCGGCTTTTGACATAAAAAAAAACAAGCTCCGCCCCTCAAGAGAAAATGACGACAGATGGCAAAAACAACTCCAATTAAATTCATGAATTTAATTGAATTTATTAAAACAATTAAAATATTAAAAATAAATACTTTTTTTGATGAACACATTTGATACAACAACTTTTTATTTATCATAAAACCCATTATTTTAACAATAAGTATTTCTCTCTGAATTTATAGTTTATCGTTTATCGACTTGTTTATAAACCTGTGTATCATCATTTGTTTTTTCCTTTCATTTCAAAAAATATTATCGACATTAAAACAACAATAACAGTAGAGACAAATATAGTACCAAGAGTAGCCAGAATTAACAAAATAGGATAGGCTAAAGGTCGAAGTGGTGGTAGAAATGGAGATCCAAAAAGTATGATTCCAAGCACACTTAAAGTCCCCAATGAAAATGTTAACATTATTTGAGGATTCATTATTTACAAATTATGGAAATGCGTGTGTATATTTGATTTAAATACAAACAAATGTAACAATCACGTAATACAAAATAATTAAATAGTATTATGTACATATATATTTAATGCACAATTATTGAGTTACAAAATGATCAGCTTCAAAACGGGCAAAATCTTCCTTCGTAAATGCTGATTTACTATTAGTTGATTTCTCCTTTTTGGTTTTAGATTTTGATGACAATTCTTTATATTCAAGAGCTTTAAGTATTTTTAAATTTTGTTTTTGGATATTGGCAGCTGTCCTCTTCTTCTTCTTCTTTTTATCTTTAGAGCTTTTACCTATTATGAAATTAAAGAAAGCAAATAAATTTATACGTGTATTCTTGTTATTAAATAATAACTGAAATCAACATACAACGCACAATACATTTAAATCAAAAACTAACATAATATAATATTTTATTTAAGTAAAACATATCACGAGTATTTGTACAGAATACAAACATCCTATAAAACTGCCTTTGAATTTTAACAATCAGCACGTTGTTATATTTAATATTTATGGTATATTAGAAAAAAATTTATTTGTATTTTTATTTTAAATTACATACCCTTTTTAATGATGTTGGAAGGTTGAGCAGCTATTTTTTCTGTTTCTGCTGACAACTCTAAGGCTTTTCTAACAAGAGCAGCTGACATTTTAAACTTACAATTACCTTTTAACTAACTAAAATTTTAATCAAAAACATTTAAAATTTAAATGGAAAATAAAAAAAATCCCGACTCTTTTGATTTGAATTGTGTGATTACCCCTCACAACAAGGCTGCCTGTATAGGAAATTACTTGCGAAGCCCCGGATTTTGTCGAATTTAGAGTAAAAATAAAAACTTTTATATACACATTTTGTAGTTTTTTTGACCTTCTTTGATTAATGTACTCAGTTTCATTCCGGTCCTGAATTTAGTAGGTGGAAAATGAATATACTTTTATAGTACAATGTTTAAGAAAGCGCATATACAAAAAAATTGGAAAATGGCAAAATCTGGCATTTCAAATAAACGTTTCCTGTTTTTCTGTTCATGATTGTTTTCCGTTTACATTTTTTATATGTGCCCAAACATGTCTTGCTTTTAAGTTTTAGAGCATTCACAGTTTCTCATCATGAAACCGTTACTTCTAACTTCAGTAGAAAGCAGAGATCCATATTTAATCACTTTGACTATTACTATTGACGCTGTCAGTTTCACAAGTTGATGAAACTGCGATAAAAACGCATTTGAAGTGCTTGTTTAGTTTTTTAAGGTAACCAAATAGTTTGCATTTCCTTTCTCTGAAGAGAGTAAAAATATTTGTGTGTATTTGAAAGGTAGAGATTTGCACTTTAGTAAGAAGTAAGAAGAGGAACAAGTAAAAATATGGATGGATTTGGAAAAAAAAGTCATAACATTGTTGCAGATGTAGGTTCTTCTGGATTTTCTATAAAAATCAATTCGACTGTAGCCATTTCATTGGATGAAATTGAGTAAGTTGTAAGTGGATGTGAAAAGTGGATGAAAAAGAGCACAAGAGCTGTCCTACATACATAAAATATTTTTGAAATATTTGTTTTCTCCTTCCTTCCGATTCTGAGTCCTGAGTCCGTGTGTGTGTGGTGTGTGAACATGTGAGTTGGAGTCTACTGCGTGCGACTTGGTTTGGCATTGCATTGGAAATTGGAAGCAAGAAAATTGAGCATATTGTGTAAAGGATATAAAATTGTCAAACTCTACTTCGCAAGGAAGGGAAGTGAAGATGTAAGAAAGTATATTTCTATGCAGTGGATATTGTAAATGTAATGCAATCAAATGGAGAAGATGGAGAAAGTAGAAAGTACAGTATGTTCAGTGAGCAGCTGTCGGTTAATGATTTATCACTTTTTCCGTTCCAAAAGTTTAATTTCCTTGGTGATTTTCAGCTCGATGTTGAGTAGAAAAACAAGATTGGGATTGGTGACTTTTAGATTCCGATTCAATTGGATTTTGGATTTGGGATAGGTATTCACGCACACAGCACACAGTGCATAGGTTTTATTTATTCCTTTTGTGCCTATTCCAGATTCCAGATTCTAGTTATCAAATAATGTTTTATATCCACTTCCATGTAGTTTTCTACCCTCTGCACAACCTTGTTATTTCTACATCTTATCCTGAGCATTGAGCATGTCTTGAACATTGAACATTGAGGCTACAGCTTAAAGTCCAACTTTTTACTTGTCTTTTACTTGTAACTTGTACTGACTTCACTTGTCACTGCCTCATTACACGCTATAAAAACATGTGCCGTGGAATGTTTCCAGTTTGGAAAAGGCGAAAAGGACATCAATGTCAACAAAAACTCTTAATTTAATTTACAAACTTACTTTTTACTTTTCCCCTTTCCTCTCCTCCCGTCTCGAATCTCGAACATCAAATTTGAATTATTTCCAATTTCAAAAAATGATGGTAAATGGAAATGGGAAAGAAAACAAAAATGAATGAATGATGGAAAATTGATAGAATGAGCATAGAAACATTTTAAACACAGCAAGTTTTAGTTGAGAATCAGGAATTCTTTAGCCAATCCAAATTGGATTGTTCTCTGTTCCTTATCCAATAAAATCAAGTTTAATTCAATGATTTATTCATGTGTTTAGGTTACAAAAGGTAAAAGGTGCGCTGTGCGAATATTGTATTTTATGGGCAAGTTGGGCTGTGGTAGTATTTATTCTTCATTAAACTAGGTAAATGTTTTGTGGTCCCAGTTAAAACTATACTATTAAATATCGTTGCTTTTCAATGGAAAAAATCTGAAAGTTGGAAAAGTTTTCCCATGACAACCCTTCTTGTTAAAAAAAGACGAAGCGAGTGAAAATGAAGTAGGTGTATAGTTGGGTAAATGTCATTTTCTTGGGAATTTTGGGAAAGTGGGACAGAACACTTGCAGTTGCAGCCACTAAAAACCAACAACTCTTGAGTTTGAACATTTATTTTTTGTGTTGGAAGTACTTGACAAGGATTCGTTTGTTGCTCGTTGGATTTTGGACTGTCATAATTGAGTAGACCAAGTTTTGTAGGTTGTAGACATTTCCGTCCAACACCACGGGAACCAACTCAGGGTATTTTGAGAGCTGAGAGCAATTGGATTTCTAGATTCTAGACTACTTTTTCTCTAATTTCAACTTGAATGTAAAACCCAAAATGGGTTCACTTTCGCCCGCATACATGTACTGTATACTCCACAGTTTTGAGATTTATTATTATTATTCCGCATTCAGCGTATAGTATTTTAATTTGGATTTTCAAGTACATTTTTCGGAATATTATCCGAGTTGACCTGAGCGGTTCATGGCTCATGGTTCATGAGAAATATTATGGGTTTTTAATTATTGAAAAGTTGGTTTTGAGCGTGGAGCGTGATGTAAAATGTAAAATGGGAAATGCGGGAGTTTATTATGTATTTGCTCAGCCCTGTTTCACAGTGGAAACTCCAACTTTTGTGAGCTGTTAATAATCTTCATGTTGCTGGATAATAAATCATTTCATTTCCCTCGAGTGCTCCGCATTGCGCCTATCGCCTCTGTGTTTTGTAGGGACGTTTCATCATTTTGAAGAGGAATTCCAAGCCAAATCCAAAATTATTATTACTTATTACAGTTTGTCTTTTGCCTTGATTCTTGATTGGGAATCAACATCAACATCAAGTTTCCAAGTCTCATTCTGGTCCGTTCTTTCTCGTTTAATGTTGAATGCTTACAATTTACAAATTGCAAATGCATTGGAACAGGAACTGTACCCATAAATGCGCTGGATGGACAGAAAATTCTAGTTGACAGTCAACTCTCAAATGAGTCAAAGTGGAAACTTTGAACAACTGTTTCATGATAATTCCAAACTCCAAACAGAATTCTCTAGTCAAACGAAATTTTGTATATTCTGCTCCGAAATCTGTATGATTTTACCAGAATTGGGAATCACAGTTGAGCCCACGAGATGATCTGGTGGACATTAATTCTAGTTAGTCGTCATTATCCATTTGACAAGTGGCAAGTGGTCGTCCTCACCGACAGCAATTTCCAGTCTACTAGAAGACTGCTAATCCTCAAATCCTCAAGTAGCAAAGGTTAATTCTTAATTCCTATTCCGGTCCAGATTGACTGCTTTTGCCATGTTTTGCAAATCATCTCAATGAATTTCCAGGTTCAGGTTTCCGGCTGAGATTTACTATAGATTGAAGAAAAACTCTTTTTAGTGTTGTTTTTGAACCTGCAATTCCATTTTTCTTAAATCCGCTTTAATTTATTTGGCTGGCACTGGATAAACAACCTGAGCGAATAATTTTGTCGAAGCGAATATGAGACGGAGTGCAGGTTGTAATTTTGATACAAGCACACACAAAGCGTATGGTACTGTGCGCTGTGTACTGTGCAGAGATGAGTGTAAATAGGTAAAGAAGTGCCAGAGAGCGGGAAGGAGTTGGACGGCGCAATCATAAAATTAATTACCTGTAGTGACACGAAGAGAGAAAGAGTTAAAGAGAGAAAGAGAGGAAATCTCATTTTTATGGCGGGCATAAACTGGAGGATTTACGACTAATTTATTTGATTACTTGTAATTTGACTCGTGAGAAACTATTCCGATCCTCTGTACATAATTATCCACTGTAATTAGAACTCCCAACTTTGGTTGCTCACAACTCACAACTCACAACAGGATCCTTTCCGCACTGCTCTGCTCTGCTCTGCTCCATCGCACCGTAAATCAGTATGAAAACTACAATTTAAAACCTGCTGTCTTGGTGAGTTGGAATTGGAATGGAGTACTTGGATTTGCATACATTTGTCACTCTCCCTAATCAATCCGGAATAAAATATCCCCGAACATGCCAAAATTGGGAATGCACATGCTTTTTTCCACTCCGAGTCTCCGCGTGTCTGAGTTGGAGTTCAAGTGCTGAGTGTTGATGTTGTGCGTAACATAATTCTTAATGTTTTGTGCATCTCTTATAAACTATAAATGTAAACCTCGTTAAAAAAAGATGATTAAAATAATAGAAATTTGAGCTGCTGCTGCTGCTGTAGAAATTCAAATATTTCTTTCGGCGTCTGTGTATTTTGTATTTTTAGTTTTTAGTGGAGGTTCCTCGTCCTACAACACACGAGACAAGCCTTGTTTATTGTTTATCCCTGGAATGTTTACAATCTACAATCTAAAACCTGGCTACATAAATAATTGTGATTGTGATTGTGAGTTCTGTGGACTGCAAATTGCACATGGTAAATATTCCAAGTTGAAACAGGGTTGTCCGCAGTCCTGGCCAACTCTTTGTGGTTTTAAAATTATACGTAATCTGCTCCCAACATCCAGCCGAATTGACATTCAGTTCCGTATTTACAGTTTACAGTGTGTTCTCATCCAGCAATCTCCAATCTCCACACCGTACACATTACACATTACCTTTTGTTTTCGCAGTCGTAATCCACGTGAACTCTACAGTCGACAGTCTCAGCTTGCTTCTGTGTAAACACCAAATTTATCCCTGTTTTTGTGGCCACTGCAGAGGAAAACAAAGGAAAGCCAAGCCCAGTCAAAGCAAACAAAAGACAAACAAAAGCAAACACAGCCAAGTGCACAAGAGAGAAAGAGAGAGAGAGAGAGAAAATAATGAGTGAATATTAAAACTCGTGAATTTTACATCATGTAGCAGGGGAAATTTTGTAGATTGTAGATTGTATCGCATGTCGTTGGATCAAAACTGGATCAGATTGTAGAATTTAGATTGTGGATTCCGGATGTACGTGTTGATAATTTCAAGTGCTGGAGGAAATTGGATTGGATATTGTAATATTGTATATTGGAGCTGGAATGGATTTTATGAGATCTCATAAAGCGAGTTGACCTTCTCATTTCCTGCCCCTTCACATGAATACACATTACACATCCATCCAAAATGTACAAAGTACAAACAAGTAGTAAAAGTAGTAAAAAAGTGTCTCAATTATTTAAACCTAATTATCTTTCTGTCCGACTCCAATGAGGGAAAAGCTTGTAAAAATGCGTAGTGGGTGAATGGTGAAAGTGTGGAGTGGAGTGGAAAGTCAAGACAATTCCTGTTGTAGGTCACAGAAGAGAGAAGAGAGGAAGGGATTTAGACAAATACTTTTGATGGTTCAACTACAAACTACAAACTCAAACTACACTTGGACATAAAATCCTGGTCGTCTCATTTTATGAGTAGTGTTTGTTGTCGTAGTGTCATGTGTGATGCTTGCGGATTGCCAACTTTACGTGTGTTTAACTGGAATTCACGTGTTATTAGACGAGACTTGGAGTCCTTTTCCTTTCCAGTTTATATTTTGTATTTTATATTCATCGCTACTTGTGCACTTGCTCTAAAATGTTGAACATTGAAGATTGAGTGGAAACTGGAGCTTTTCTCTTTCTCTCCTCCTCCACCAAAATTCTATATTCTATACTTTATTCATTAATTTTGTCTCGTGTGTCTGTTTGGAAATGGGAAATGGGTTTTGTTCATCCTGTCTCCGTCTGTTTCTGTTTCTGTTTCTGTTTTATCTCCTATTCTCTCTTGATGCTTCTTCTTCTTTCTTGTTTTCCTTTGTTTCCTTTCCTTTTGTGTTGTGTGTTGTGGAGGATGAGCCGGGGATTTATTTTAGTACATTTTGACTATCGATGAGAAACGTTGATTTCCACATAATGAAATAGGTTGTCATTACCAAGAAAATTCAATTAACAGCAACTTTCTCCTTTTACTTTACTTCAACTCTCTCTGCTCTGTTTCTCTGACTAAAGTTGACTTGGTCCTGGAAGAGTGGAAGAGCATACGTAGAATGTAGAATGTACCATCAATTTCCTGCTCAGTCCGCCCAAATTCCTTCCATTTTCTCCATACGAAATATTCTTGGGACACTTTTGTTGCTGTTCTGCTCTGGGCTCTGGTGTGAATATAGAATATATGTTTGCTTATTATTATTATTATTATCACTACTGTTTCACACTGGAGCAAAACAGTTGCTTTCTCAGTTGACATGTTCATCTTTCCTGCGTCCCCTTTTTCATGGAGAGTCAAGACAGAACCTTATAAATTTCAATGCGAATTAGGGAAATTGGAATTGGAATTGGAATCATTGTGCAGTGCATAAAGTATAAAGTATAAAGAGTAAAGTGTCGTGTGTGTGGAATGAAAGGAAAGAAACAATATTATCCAGTGCCTTGAAACTTGGGTTGTCTGCTGGTAGTTTTGTAGTTTTGCTTTTGACATACTGGGACTGGCGACTGGAGATGTTTTAAACAAGATTCAAACTATTTAACTTGTCTTTTGTTTTTCTTGTGGATATTTTCAGCGGATTCACTGTTCAAACTGGAGTTGGAAGTTGGATGTTGGAGAATGGTAGATTTGAGATACTTATTACGTTTTGGGAATGGATGGAATCGACAAGTCAGCTGAACGCCAGAATCCAGAATCCAAAATGTGCGGACCTGATTCTTCCCGCTCCGATTGTGTGTAGAGTGTAGATGTGTTCAATATGAGAACGGGTTTGTGCCTCATGAAAAAGAAGGAAGAGTACATGTGGACTGAGGATTGGCTGTGCAGAGAACAGAGAAAAGAGAACAGAGAACAGAGAACATGATCCTCACTACAGAACATGACATTGCATAAAATAAAATAATATAACATGAAATAAAATAAAATAAAATACACTGACTGGCTTTTGTCCTGGAAATGTACACAAAACCGCTCAAAATGGTACTCAACTCTCTATTCTCTATTCTAGAGTTTCTATTCCTCTCAAATCCTTTTTTTCCTTTCTTCTTTTCTTTCTCTTTCTTCTCATTGACATTGGGCTCTTAGCTTGAGTTTGAGCTTGAGCGTGAGCTCCAATCTGCAAGAAGACAGGCAAAAGGAATGAATGGAAAAAAACACAATGCAGAATGGTAATAGAAAAAGGCCAAGAGGAAAGTGCCCAAAGCAATCCAAAATCCAAAATCCAAGAGAGAAGATGAAAAAACAAGAGACAGAGAGAGAGAAGGAAGGGAGTTTCTTGGTCTGTCCTCGGTCCTCGGTCCTTTTAGACATTCAAAATATATATTTTCTGATCAATATTCCCTTTCTAATTTAGCCATTTGAATGCATCCGGCCCTTCCGCACTGTACACTTTTAACCCGTTTTCCTGGAGGACAGGAGTCATTCCGCCGGTTTTATGTATTCCCTCTTTATCTCCACCTCCGTCTCAGACCCACTTCAAATTTCATACACACATGTCCAATTTACACGGAATTCTATCGCCCATCCACTATCTAAAACTGTCTTTACTCTTTTCTCTTTTCTCCTTACTTTTTACTCTTTACACGGCACAAAGTACCAAGTACAAAATACAAAATACAAAGTACAGAGCTCAATTCCGGATTTACAATTTACAATTTAAACCAGAGGAGTCCGCGAGTATCTCGCATACTAACTCACTCTAATCTACTCCAAAAAACACACTCTTTTCACTTTCCTCACTCTCTCAGCTCCAGTTTCCCGTGATGCAATAATCAATAGAAATCAACATGTTTTTTCATCCCGTTCACTGCGTCAACTATCAAACATGTTTTACAAAGTAGCACATGTTATAAATTATGTGTCAGTCATCAAGCATTTCCTTCCCTAAATTAATCCAGCATTTAAAATTGGCACACCTTTGATTGTCCATTTCCTCTTTTATTCTAAATAAATAAATAAATAAATATTGACTACATTGACATTCAAACTCATTATTTTCTGCCGCCTCACTTTCCCCAATTCTTTGTAATCGTCATCGTCATCCTAATCCGAATGTTGAAATTTGATAAAGAAAGAAATCTTGTTTTGATCAGATGATGGAGATGAGTAAAGTAAAATAAAATATGAGTGGAGAGTCCAGAATCTTGATTTCGGATTACTCGAGTCTTGAGTCTTGACTCAACTTGTGTCGTGTCACGTAGTGTGGAAAATATGGAAATGCAGATGAGAGTGAAAAAGGGAGAGGAATGGATGTGAATGGATGTAATATTGATGGAATTCCTCTGATTTCCTCTTTGTGCATTTGTGCTTTCTCCTGCTTTCTCTTGCTTTCTCCTCTCCGTTGCTTTTGCTTTTTCTTTTGCGTTTGCTTTTGCTTTGGAGGAAAAGGGAGTTGGATGTGAAATGTGAATGACTTTCTATTTTGATGATAAATGTATACGCAAAGTAATTTTGGATGGATGTGGATTGTGGATGCACGTGGAAATCCAGAATCCACCCAGTTCACAGTTCACAGTCAATATTATGCAGAGGGAGAGGACGTGAACGTGAAACGTGGAAATGTGAAATGGGATTTGACAAGTTGTGTGACAGGAAGGACGGCGAAAGGGGGAAGAAGAAAAGGGAAAAGGAGAAAAGGAGAAAAAGAGAAAGAGATAAGATGACATTTCTCCCCTTTCCATTGGTTCTTGATGGAACTCCGCATGCACATTCAACTACTGCAAAAACTGGAACTGGAAAAAACTCATAAACTTGTAAAGAGAAATATGTCAACTATTTTTCTCTTTCCTTCTTTTCCTTTTCTTTTCTTTTGCCCCCCTCCCCCCTCCCCCTTGTTTGACTACGCTCCACACTCCACACGCAGATCCGAGCTCCGAGATGCGAGGAATACAAGTAGAAAGATGGAAATGGGAGATGGATATTCTGTCATCTATCCTCAGCCGTCTCCCGCACACACACACACACACACACATTTCAAATCCGAATCGGAATAATTCGATGCGTGAGGATATCTTATCGCCATTCTTATGCATGATCCAATACATTAACTCCGCATCTCAACGCTCTCTCAGATACTCAATACTCAAATCAAGTCTGTTTACCCCAGTCACTCGCACATTCCCAATCCCATTCACCAAATGCCAAATGCCAAATGCCAAATGTGAACATGTAAAATGTAAAATGTAGTGCGAGAGAGAATGTCAAAAGTCCATGACCAAATGTGAGTTATTCTGTGAATGTGAATGTGAATGTGAATGACCACAGCGAGGAAACTGGGAAACTGGAAAAGAGATGTCCAGGAAATTTTCTCAATAAAAACTAATGGAAAAGTTTAATATGGGATGGAATTTGGGAGAGGAGGAAAAGTTTTCTTATGTAAAAAATACAGCGAGTGTTGACCTGTAAAAGTGGAGAGACGAGTTAATCTTTTCTGGACGACGCGGATTATTCTTGTGCTGAAAACTGGAAAGAAGGGGAAAGTTGAGGATGATCCAGTCATGTTGCGTCAAGGACTGTTCTGGACGTTCTTGAGCGGAAGTGACACCAGACAAGAAGAAAATAGATAATAGAAAATAGAAAATAGAAAGCCCTGTTAATGAGCACATTTACTCATTCTCTCCACTTTGTTCCAGAACTGTTACATTCCATTTACTATTTAATATTTACTATGTACTGTTAGCTGTACAAGAAAGGACAGACGACAGACAACGAGGCCCATTTTATCCCCAAGAATCAAACTAAAAAGTTGGAACGACAAATTACAAATCCAAAATCATTTGGTAAATACAAAATGCAAAATACAAAACATGAGAAACTTGTAAATTAACAAATACGTTTTGAAAATGCTCCAGTGGACGAGGTTGGACAGTACTTGAGACGTTCCCCTTTTCTTACATAATAATAATAGCTATAGTTATGGATCACGGAATATTACACATTCCTCTCCCAAAAATGTACAACAAGGCCAGAAGTTGACTGGACGGAAAATGGATAGTTTTTCCCACAAACTTTGTAATTTTCTCAAATTAGTCGTAAAAATAATGATATTGATATTTTGTGTCATACGAATGGAAAGGCTATAATTATTATGAATTATACGAATACGATGCAAATTCCATAACCATTATAGACCGTCTGCAGTCTGCAGTCGGGGTGTTTCAAAGAAACGCGAGCTTATAGCAATAATAATTCCAGTCATGTTAAACTCCTGTATCGTTTGTAGTTTGCAGTTTGTACAAACTACACCAAAGAAAAGACTAAAATTGTAATGAAATGATGCACTGTGCCCAAATACAAATACAAATCAAAGCAAGATAATTTCCTTATTCTCGTCTCAACAAGTCGGAATAAAGAGTAAAGAGGAAGCTGTTGGTGGAATTATGGAGCAGGCTGAGGAAAATCCAGATTATTTATTATTTGATCAGGGTCTGTGCCAGAATCGGAATCGGGTTCGGAATTGGAATTGTGAATTGTGAATGAAATTCTCATGCCAAAAACTAACAAAGTACAAAGTTGTTTAGCTTGCTCCGAGCTTCTTGCTTTCCTAAAACTCCTTGTTTTTCTTCTCTGTTCTGTATTTTGTTTTATGACTTTGGATACTTTTGCCACACGTGGGAAAAGCTAAACAAAGTAAAAAATGACTTGTATTTGCCAAACTGATAACCCTCATCTTTTCTCGAGAGAGGCTCCAGACCTTTTCCAAGTGAACAATTCACAATTCACAATCTACAGATTACAGATTACACATACTCAATCAATCCAAGTTAAACAAATCAAATGCAAAACAGCTAAAGAACATTTGATAAATTCTAAAGAATTCCCTCACTTTTCACTTGTTGTTCTTTACTCTTTACTTTTGTAGGATGTTTGTTTGTATTTGTATTTGTAGTTATACTCGCGTCGAGTGTACACTCGTGTTTCGTATAGATGCTCAAGTTTGATAAATTCGGGGCTTCATCTCTCCTTTTTCTTTTCTCCCATTTCCCATTTTTCATGTTGATCTTCACAAATACATTTTGTACTTGTACCTTGTTACAATTTTGTTTTTGTTTTTTTTCATTTTGCTACTTGTGTTTTTTCAGTGAAAAGGGAAATATGCAGTTTGTGTCTCTCATCAAATTGATCTACGCAGTTGAATTGTGATTGTTTTTATACAGCTTCCAGCTTCCAGTTTCCAGTTTCTCATCAGCTGGAACGGGAATCGGAAAAAATGGAAAAGTAAAAAGTAAATTGGTGCAGATTCAGAGTCAGATTCAGATGTTTCCCTTGTTTATTAAATGTCGGTACATTTTATTTGGGTTCTCGTTTTCGGATTTTGGCTGGAGCATGAAACTTGTGCTGGAATAGATGGATCTGAAGATGGAGAGAAACAATGGGAAAAGAGCAGACAAGAAGAGAGAATGGAGAATGGAGAATGGAGAAATCGGCTACAGACTGTCGCCTTTACATGGTTTTCTATTTCCTATTTCTTGGTATTTCATTCCTTCGCTTCTTTGGATTTCCCATCCTCCTGCTCAAAGAAAGACGGAGTTTTAATCAAACTTTCCCCTCAAGAGTTAGTTAGTCACGGAGTGAATTGAAAGTCTTCAACTCTTCTTCCATTCTTTCATTCTTCTGTTCTTCTGCTCTTCAACTCCTCCAGTCAACTATCACTATTCACTCACGATTCTTATGCACTGCGCTGGAACAGACGTAGAACGTACACGTAATTTCCTCGGTGGGCTAATGGAAACATGAAGAATCAAGAATCAAGAGAGGATAAGAAATAAGAAAAGAAACAAGAGGAACATGATCAAGATTTGAAATGACAAGGTCTGCCCGACTCATCAGTCTCCTCCATTCGCCCATCATCCACATTTTTTATCCTCCATCATCTACAACTACGAATACGACATCGACTACGACTACGACTTGAGCCTATTATTTTCTAAAAAACTAACTCTACAGTGAAAAAAGGACTCATTTTCAACTAACAACTTGCAGAGTGGAGGACGGAGAAGAATTCTCTGTCTCTTTCTCTCTCTCTGGTTACGACTGGAACTGGAGCTGGAACTAGAGCTGGAACTGGATGTGTACGTGACATGTACGTCACTAATATCCGCACATCCATTTCGTTTCCATGTGCCCGATGCAGATGATGAATATATTTTACATTTTTTCATCCTCCTCCTTTTTCAGCGGGAGTGGCAGTCAAAAGTCAAAATTCTTATTTTGTACACGAACCGGACATTTGTATTTATATTTATCCTGGGCCTGGAATTGTCATTCCAGAATGTGAATTCTCCAATTCCTCCTAATTTTGCTTCCAGGGGAAGAACAAGAAGAAGAAGAAGAAGAAGAAGAATTCCGGTGCCATGGTTCAACATTCAACATTCAACATCCAACATCCAACATCCAGTCCCTCAATTTACAAATAAGAATGCATTCATTTCCCCTTCTTCCCATTTTTATGTCTTGTGTTTCTGTTTCTGGAATGGGAAAGTGGAAAAGTCTCAAGTCTCCAGAGTTCCTTAATGAATGTTAACAAATATTGATTTTGTAATCTTGAACATATTTTGCATTTTGGTAATTTTTCATTCTTGGAACGAGCGCCGTCTGCATTCTGCAGTCTGCAGCCGTCAGCTACATTAACATTGTCATTAACAACTGAACCAACTTTCTCTGCTCAACGCGGCTTAAAACAAGAACATTTCGGATCATCAAATCCATTACTTTGTGATTAAATACTTTTGGAAGAGCCCAAACATGGAAATAGAAATTTCTCTAGTGAGGGAATATGGAATGCGCAGCATACTGCTAAAAAATTGTGCTCTTTTAGCCAGAGAAGAATCTCTCGCAGATCCTCCAGAAAAGCCCAATTACACATTATGTACAAAAGAACAAAGGAAATGTGCATCTTTTCTTTTGCTGTATTTCCTACCTCTTTTAAAAATACCAAGTGAATTTATCGGTTGAACTGGATGAGCGAGCTCAAGAAACAAGAAACCAGAAACCAGAAAAAAGCCTCGGGGCTTTTGGAAACAATCGATGGATAAACTCTCAATAAAATCCGCATGATTATTTCTGTAAATGGACCTTGTGTTTTAGGATGCGCCGCAGACAGCAGACATACGCTATACGCTACATCCAAATTATGATGCGGACAAAGATGAAACAGGACGAGGACATTTCGGGAGTACGTCAAAAGAAGGAAAGAAAGAAAGAAGCTCGGAAAGTTTGAGAAAGTTAACCTGAGCGAAATGATCCCGATCCCATCTTGAAAAGTTGAAGAAAAAGAAAAGAATCAAGAGGAAGGAGAAAAGTAAAAGTAAAAGTAGGGAATAATGATAAAGTGTAATTGTTAGCTGCCGGATAAGACATTTTATAATTAATGAGCAAAGATGTTGATTATACGCCAAGGTTGTGACTCTGTCTCTCTCTCTCTTTCTACATTCTTTCTCTTACATGCATCATCCGAATCCTCAAAACCAGTTTGTTCACGCACAAGAAGAGGGAAGAGGGAACGAGAAACAGAAAAGGAGCTTTCCTGACAACTTGAAATACTTTCGTCAGTCTCAACTCTAAACTCGACACTCCAGACTCGAGACTGCACTTTACTTTTGTATTTAAATATGTAGAATGTAGAGTTATGCTTCAAATAATACGTGTACTTTGTAGCGGGTCGTTAAAATACTTTTCTTGATTCTTGATTCTCGATTCTTGATTCTTGATTCTTTCTCCGTGGTCGTTAGTCGTTAGTGGAACGAATGTTGAATGTTGCACCAAAAAACATCAAGTGGGATTTCGTTGATCTTTTCCTCACTAATGAAATATTTGAATTTTGAATTTTGAATTAAATGTATCTCCACTTTTCAAATTTTTTTCTCAGTATGCACTCGACACATCAGGCCAAAGTCGTCAACGTTGAATTATCATTAATCATTAATCATTAATTACTCCTCCTCAAAGTTTTGTGTAGTCATCATTTTGTATTCTTTTTCAGCCTACAGCTTATTGGATTAGTCCAGTATCCAGTAATACTCAAGAAACAGTGAGAGTGAGGAAAAGAGAGAACAATACATTTCACAAGGACAGAAAAATTATCATGTATCATGTAGAAAATTTACGAGTCACAAACAGATAGGAAATGGGACATGAAAAGCCAAAAGTTGGAAGAAAATGTATGCTGATTTTTTTGTAAATATCAAGTGTTAGAATTCTCTGAAATGACACTAAAAAATAGTAAAATATGTTACTTTTGGTGGACCAGTAGTTTTATTCTTTGGTGATTCTGATTGTGTTTGTGTTTGTGCGTAACGGAGAAAGGAGAGACTTTTTGAGAATGGGTTCTACCACCAATTTTGACTTTTACGCTTGTGATTTCTTTGAGCTCGTCCGCGTCTTGACTCTTGACTCTTGACCGTTTCAACTCTTCTTCCTTGAGTTGGACATTGGAAATTCGTGCGTAATTGTGATGGGTGATGGCGAAGAGTGCAGAGTGCAGAGTGAAGATTTAAGATTGACGAGTGAGTGAGGAGACAGCCGAAACGTGGATTTTCAGATTTTTAGTACAAGCAACAGTAGTGTGGATTGAGTATTGAGTATTCGCAGACGAATCTCCCATCTCCCATCCTCCACATTAGCAGAGGCTATATAATTGCGTAGCCTGGGTTTCCTCGAGTGTTTTATGCCTTCATGTCCGCTATAGACTGTGGACTGTACAAATGGACACGACCCAAGCGATAGAGAACCGGATGAAAACGGCAGAGGGAAAGTTTATGAAAGAAATCCAAGATCCAGGACGGAGGAGAAATTGAGACAGTGGAACTCTGAGCTCTGAGCACTTGCACATTTCTGGAGGCTGGTGCAAGTTTGTGTTTTCATGTGCGTATAGTGTGTAATGTGTAATGTGTACAGTGTGTCTACGGCGTGAAAAGAGATTGTCCGCTCACTGGACTCTTTTCTTCATTCTGTCCGCTCTCCACTTGACATTTCGTGCTTGACAAATTTCGCTCCTTTCATTCTCTCTCCTCTTTACTTTTTCATCTTTTTCATCTCTTTCTCCGTCTCCGTTTGTTCCAACTCCCACAATTTTCATGTGACATATTTGTTCTCCTTTCTCCTTTCTGCTCCAATTCCATATGCTTTATTAGGTGTATTCGGCCCTACATCTCAGATCTCAGATCTCAGCAACCGCAGATTACACATTACACATTTGGGAAGTAGTACGGAATAAAATACGTGTCAATTTCCAGCCCTGTCTCCTCCTAAATCTAACCCGCAACTAAAATTCTCATTAAATTACTCGAATAATGTTCCCACGGACACTCACAATGTCAAACAAATTAAAATGTGTAAAACGGAAAGGGAAACGTGAAAAATGTGAAAAATGAGGGAGTGAAATTACCCAGAAAAAAACACGGTTTGTACTTTGTACTTTGTACATTTCATAGTTCGTAGTTCGTAATTCGTAGGTCGTTAAACCTGAACACTGAACACTGAACAGAAAAAACGGAGAGGAAACTCAACTTGGCCATTAGAATTCCATTTA
This sequence comes from Sminthurinus signatus, assembly GCA_019776565.1. Classification (NCBI taxonomy): domain Eukaryota; kingdom Metazoa; phylum Arthropoda; class Collembola; order Symphypleona; family Katiannidae; genus Sminthurinus; species Sminthurinus signatus. Next base: position 22,314 of record JABASP010000379.1, read on the forward strand.
GAATTTAGAATTATAAAAGAGAGATTATGATGATGTGTTATTACACTTTTGAATTTTTGATACGTTTCCAGCTTTGAGTTTACATTTGTGAAGGGATGGGAATCAGAAAGGCGGTTTCAAAGTTGAAATTTCAAGAAAAAAAAAAGAAAAAGAAAATGAAAAAGTGGGAGGAAAAACGTATGAGAATGAGCAAGTAATTTTTATAGTGTGTGTTGGAATCCGATGGATGGGGAAAGCATAGAAGAGATGATGGAAAATGGAAGAAAGTGAAAGAAACTAATAGGACATTTTCATGCCTCTTTCCCCGACTTGGACTTGTTTCGTCTTATCTCTTATCTCTGGTTGAGATGAAGATGAAGATGGGAGTGTGGAAGATGGAAGAATGCGTGGGGATGGGAAAGTGTATGCTCCACGTAAAACGTAGAAGGTAGAAGGTAGAAAGCTATTGCTATAGATATTAGGTATCAGATATTAGATATAGATGAAGATATCGGATAGACACGGAGAAGAGGAAAAGAGGAAAAGAACTTTCTCCTTCCTCGTTGACTTTAGATTTGAGAGCTCAACTTCCGTTCCACATTGATGAGGATGAGAACAATTCCTCCGTCCAGATTCCATTTTCAGGCGGAGGACGAACGGGAAAAATATAGAATAGAATGAAAAGATAGAAAGAGGATTTCTCTTTCTTCATTTTCTCTTTCCTCTTTTCTTTTTCCTCTCTCCTCTCGCTTCTCGCCTCCACTCCGTCCCATTCCCAAGGCGACTATTCAAGAAAACCGGAGAAAAGAGTCTCGAGAATACTTTCCATCTCTCTTTTATCTCTCCACAACTCGGATCTCGGATCCCAGGTACATTACACTACACTACATTCCTCAGCCTTCGCATCTCGCACCACCGCCAAATCCCTACAACAATCTCACTCTCTCTTTTCTCCATTCTCTCCATTCTCTCCATTCTCTCCTTCTCCTTCTCTGCGCTACGTGGTAAATTTACTAAAACCTAAGCCCCGTCTTCCAGCATCAAATATGCACAATCCACACATACCTTTTACATCTTTTACATTTTGTGGAGTAATGGAGCGGAAAATCTGTGAGATGTCCCTCAGTCGCATCATGATGATAATAATCATAAAAATAACTCCTCTCCCAACATCCAAACTTCAATACTCAATACACAATCACAATAAACACCCAGATCCACACACAACTTGTCCACTTTCAGTCTCTGCTCTTCCGTGTAATTATCATACCTTAAAAACACCTTTTTTAATGCAGAGCACCAAACATTTTTCTGTACTCTGTCCTCCAGAAAAACTAATACAACTACAACCTACAACGACAATTATTTGAATGCGGCAAAAAAGAAAGGAATGCGGATTGCTAAATTATTTTATGGCAAAAGCAAGTGTGAAGATTGGATCCTGTTTCCAAGTTGACAGCACAGCATTTTAAGACTTTAAGAGAAAATAATTCTGGTTTCACAGGAGAAGAAAATGGGAAGTGGATAAAAAATAAAAACTACTTGAATTGGTTTTGTAAAGGGGTTTTGGTTTTTTGGTTTTTGGTTTTTGGTGGAGGACACTTGAACATGAACAGGACAGACAAAACAAAAAAGACAACACAAAAATAGACGGTTCTTTCTTCTTTGGTGAGAAACATGAACATTGAACATGGAACATGTAACATTTTTCTACTTGATGTCTCTTCCTCCTCCTGAAACTGACATTAACATTTTTTTCCAATAGTCTCAAAGTCAAATCTAACACTTTTTATACCCGTTTGGTCCGTTTGGTATTTGTCTCCGTATCTGTTTCAGACAATTCTCCATCCCAAAATTTCCATCATTTTGTTTTGTTTCTTAAACATAAGAAACAGGAGGAAAATTCTAAAGCTGTTGTCTAAAGTTGTTTTTGTATTTTGTTTATACATCTCTTATCTCTTGTATCTTGTATTTTTCGAATAAAACTGTAAATAGTTTTATTCCTCTTTCTTTATTCCCAAGCATCTGCTTTGGATGTTTATTGAAATATTATTGAAAAAATTCTAATAAAACTGCTGTCTGATTAAAAGTTGCTCTGCTTGAAATTCTTGGGCGAAAATCATTTTAGAATTTGAGAATTCAGAGTCGTACATGTTGAGCATTGGATATCGCTATTCAGCTTTTAATGTGGACTTGTGACTGTCAACTTGAACATACAAAATACAAATACAAAATACAAATAGGAAATACAAAGCAGGAAAAACATAATGGGAAATGCCAGACGTCAAACGTCAGCCGTATTCAACATTCAACATTCAACATTCACAGTTGAGCGTTGAGCGTTGAGCTTTGAGAGCAGAGTTTTAGACTGGAATGAACAGAGTCTAGTCAAATGAAGGTTTTTACATGTGTTTCTTCAACTTTGATATTAAATCCATGAACAATGTACAATGTTCAGCCTGTATTTTTACACAGAAACATTTGTCTAGGACAACAAAAGTTGAGCAAACCAGTCACAGAAAGAGAGAGAAAGAAGATTGATGCCAAAGGGTGACTGTTCACTCTTGAATGTACAGTGTACGATGTACGATGTACGATGTACAATTTACAGCAACAAATACCCAAGTGCAGAATACAGGGGAATGTTTGAGGGAGCGGGGAAAATGTCATGATGAATTCAATCTTTTCAATCACAATTTGTATTCTCCACTGGAAATTTAGAGGCAGCCGTCTTGACAAATGTCTCGACAAGTCAAACTCAAACTCAAACTCATGTTCAATGTTCATGTTTCATGTTCATGTGCGTCTGCAACAATTTCCGTGCTCAAACACTTGTGATGATCAAACTGGAATCTTTTTATTAATATTTTAAATCAACTCTCCAGCAGCGATCAATAACCCGGAATAACCCCGCAGGCACTCGCATTCAACACTAGTTTAGAGAAAAGAGACGAGAGACAAGAGACACGTGTGCAGAAGCTTTTGCTTGTAAAGAAACTCCTTTTGGATTCCCCGCAGCACCTGAAATAAATTAGTAAAAAGTAAAAAGTAGTGGATTCTTCTTTCTAGGTTTCTTTAAGTCCCAAAAGATTCCCCTGTCAATTACAAAGCGGATATCATCATACACTGTACTTTTAGCCAGGATTAAAATCATTGCTACCTTCATTACCGTTGTTTGTGCAAGAACTAATCCGCATTTTTATGTCTCTCCATTTCTCTTTCATCTGCGTTATGTTTTTAGCATCAAAACTCAACCTAACTTTAAAAGCTCATTTTTCAGATAATATTTTGTGGGAGAACAACAACTCATATTTACATATTGACTTTTTAAAGGAGGGAAAACAGAAAATTATTGTTGATGCCTAAAGTGTTAAATTTGCATTGTAAATTTGAATGGCCTCTGAAATCCTTAGCTTTTCCAATTCCGGCCAACAATTGCCATAACTCATGTATCAAGTACAACGTGCAATGTACATTGGTGAAAGGGATATAAAATAGAAAGTAAATGCATGGGAAATCAAAGACAAGTGGAAATGTTACAAAAGGGACTTGTGCATTAAAAGTTGAATCAGGTTTAAAAAATGGAAAAAGAATGTGGAACTCGTAAATGCCAAAAACATGAAGCAGTAAAAGTAAAATGACGCAGAATGCAGAATATTATGGAGATGGAGAAAGGAGTAGAGAAAAGAGAGAAGAGAGAAGAGATGAGTGTATACAAATAGTTGCACATCAAACGTGTGATTTAATACTGGAGGAAGAGAGAACGCAGAAGACAGAGCAAGTTGAAAGTTGACTTTGTTGACTCGTTTTACGATTTCCCATTATTCCACCTCAAAACACAGGGGAGAAATGTGGAGATTTGCAGAGAGAGAGGAGAGAGAGCGGAGTTATGAGGAGGCGGGATGGGAAAGTGGGACAGCGGCTGTTTAGGTATTCTTGGCGTGTTTCTGGAGACTGGTCGGGCGGTCACGTGGTGTGTTACTCTCTGTTGTGTCCTGGGAGTTATTGAATTGTGTGGCGGTGGATGGACAGTAGTTTATGTGGACAAGGAGAGTCGACTGGCCACAAGTTACAAGTCACAAGTGCGCGGGGAGAGTGCACAATTAGAATATGAATGGAGATCTACGAGGCTAATAACAAAGTTGAGACTCTTGTTGTTCGCTGCATACCAACTCCCTCTCTTTTTATCTCTCTCTCTCTCTGACTCTTGAAGCATAACTTGTGCGCTCAACAAGATTCCAGATTGAGGCTCTCAGTTCCATTTCCATTTCAGTCCACTGTGTTGTTCCTTGTTCCTTGTCCGTTGTCCGTTGTCCGTGGTTAATCTACTCCAGAGTGGTTTTAGCTTGACCATAAATTGTTTTTCCTCGCCGCATCCACTTCTCCCGCCTTTTCGCATAATATCTCCTCCACTCAAAAGTACCCTTAAATTTTTATGCATCAACTTGCCTTGATTATCTTTGCATCTATGGTCTGTCCTTCGCATACTTTATGTCTTATGTGCAACATGTTCCAACTCACCCCTTTTAATTCAGGACATTTTCAGGGGGCGTGGGATGATTTAAAAATAAGGAATGGGAAATGGAAACAGCGTGCGTGGGACGAGGTGCGATGAAGAGTACACGGTGTAATAAGTAATGAGATGAAACAAGAGCTGAGGATGAGAGACATGAAAGTGAATGTAAAGTGTAAGCCGCTTTGGACTTGGATTCGGATTCGGATTTGGATTCGGATGACATGATAAATATTGTTCTTTGTCCTGGTTGTTTAATTAGTCAATAGTCAAAGTTGTTTAGTGGGGAGTTGGGAGTTGAGCAGAGGATAAAGATAAATCCCGTGACCGTGTCATCCCCAACGAACACTCAACACTAGACACACAACACGCTTCCCTCCTCCTTCATATACTTTATGTGTTATGTGCTTTGTGTACTCATTCTGTCTGTTGACTCTGTTCTCTGTTGGCTGTTGGCTGTTGGCAGTGGAGCGCACTAGAAAACTAGAAAACTGGAAAACTGGGAAACTACGTGTTGACATTGTGCGGCGGATTAATCCCGATTAATGAAAAAGACTGTAAATGAAAGGGTTCTCCTGTTCCGTTTTGTTTTATAATGTCCGTACATTTGATATTGACTGCACTCTGCTCAACTCCTCTCACAACTCAACAACTGAACAACTCAACATTGTTAATGTTTTGTTTTGTTTTGTGTTACGGAGCAGTGTTTTTGTTCGGAGGGAAATCTTTAGAATAAACCATCCCGGATCCAGATCCACAGAGGACTGTGGAGAAGAGACGGACCTAATTAATCCCCTGCCTTGACAATATCAACTGTGTGTGTTACAGAACAGAACGCGAATCCAGTTGAGTCCAGGGGAAAATTCTTCTCTCCACTTTCTCCACTTTCTCCACGAGGAGAAACGCACCATTTATTTACTTATTTAGTCATTCATTGTGGCGCATTTAGCAACATTTCCCCGCGACTTGGAACTGGGAACTGGAAAACTGTTCTAAAATACCGAGTGTGTTGAATGTTGAGACTCCAGACTCCAGATTTATTTATCCATGAATTTTAATGGAAACAAGTTTCTGAATGTTAATATTATTATCCTCTTTTTTGTTTACTTAAAAATAACCATAAATAAAATTTAATGTGCAGGCTGTCCTCCGAGTTTTCCACATCCGTTTCAGTCCATTCCATTCTTCATTTAAACCATGAGGAACTGTGTTCAATGAAACATTTATTTCCCCTTTTGAACAGGAAACACCATCGCACATCGACCTTGAAAAGAAAGTCCGACTTCAAGTCGCTGAAATTTGGAAATAGTAAAAAAATTATTCAATTCAATTCGCTCATTGTTTTTGACTGGTCCATTTTTCCTTTTTTTCTGGATCGGGGTTTTTATGCTTTTATGCTCTGTTTCATAGTAAATAGTAAATGGCGTGTGTTGTTTGGATTGAGATGAATGAGGCGGGCGTCTGGTGTTGTGTTGTTTTGTGTTGTGTGGTTGGGTTAAGCAACAAATGATTGACTTGGTTTCCTCCGTTTCATTAGCAGCAGATGGACGAGTCAATGGTCAATGGGACGGAACGGAACGAGTTAGCGTTCTCCTAAAAAAAGAAAAAGAGTCTTTTCCTGCACTCCGTCTTCATCTCCGTCATCTGAATGCGGGGTTTGACTGGCTCTTTGTTGTTTGTTGTGCTCTTCATAAACTACAACTCTCAAGACTCAAGACTCAAGATTCAACATGAATCAACATGAACAAGATGCGGATGGAGATGGAGATGGAGATGGAGATGAAAATGAGGATGAGGATGAGGATGAGTTGTGCAGGAAAGTTGTGATTCACTCCAGTTTTTCCACTTGTTTTTTCGGAATTGGATCGGAGATCGGAGTGGATGGAGACTTGACGAACTCGGTCCTCGGTCCTCTGGCTTAGCGAACCATATCAAGAATATTTCCGCGACTTCAACTCGACACAACTCGACTTGAAACAAGTCAAAACTAGTAGTGTTTTGAGGAAGAGGAACTGGAGAAATGAGCGAGATGCGATCTGATCCGAAGGCTCAGTCCAGAGTCCAGAGTCATGTGGAGTTCAAGTGCGGAGTGTCTTTTTGTGTGCGTGTGTCTATGTGTGTTATTGGGATGGAATATGGAATGGGATTGTGTATGAAAGAGGAGACACCAGAGTTTCTTGTCTTCTTCTCTTCTTACTTTTTTCTTCAATTTTTGGTTGTCGTTTGGAAAAGAGAAGAGGAGAAGAGGAACGGGGAAAGAGCCTTAATATATCTCTCTTATGATTTATACTTGCCTCAAGAAAAGAGCCAGTTAGACAAAAAAATTCATGACATTTATTTGACCATTTTTTTCGCTTTTTTATGGGAGACTTTCCCATTGACTCCGAGTCACAAGTCCAAGTCACAAGCTGAATGGAAGAGGAGAAAGGAGAAAAGGAGGAAAAGAGTCGCATCCTCATATTATCAAGTCTAGTGGATAGTGGATGCACGGCAACGGCAAACGGCAAACGACAAACGGCCATATATTTACAGTGGAAAGTTTTTATTTCAACTGCTCCATCCTCTCGCCTCTTCCTCTCCTTTTTTATTTTTTATCCTTTATCCTTTATATTTTATATCTGTCTTTCAATTCCGTCTTTCACTTTCCCCTTTCATCCATTTTTCTACTTGTCCCACTCACATTTGACTCGAGCTCCTTCTTTTGTTTTGGTCCCTTCCCCCTCCCTCTTTTGGCGCCTCCATCACCGTCACCCTTCACTCCCTGTTCCTCTTCTCAATCCTGAAATTGTAAAATTGTAAAATCCATCTTAACTAGAACAAACAAACACATTCGTGGAATTGTAATTCATGACAAGATGCAAATGAAACATGGAGCATTTCACTGGTATTCAGTACAGTTTAATCTCATGTGAATCCTTTAATAGTTCAATGCGCCGTAGGGCAAAAGAAACGCAGTATTTATAACAATAATGAAATACAAATCAAAACTTGTGCCACAGGAATAAAACTTTAATGAACCATTCAATTATTCAATATTCAATTGAGCTGTGTACAAAGTACAAACAATACATTTTGTTTCCACTTTCAAAAAATTCAACAACTTTTCATTTAAACAAAGAACATTTCCTGGATTTTTTCATATTGAAAATGTAAGCTTATGCATAACACAGGATCTCCACAATTTACCTTTTGATTTTTGATACAATTCAATTTTTGAAAATAAAAAAAATAAAATTGGATAGAGATGCAGAGTTTTGTGGTTTCCGCTTGTTGACTTTGTTCTGGATTTGCTATTCGTTATTTGTCCATCCGCTGGATGAGGAGTCACATAATATTCATAACAACGATAATGATAATCAGGAGCGATGCACAAAAGTAAGGGACAATATCTTATTTCTTCTTCTGGTTCACAATCACTTGAGAAGATTGAAAAAAAAAACTACTTGTTTGACGTGCTCATTTTGTAGCGAGTCTTATTATTTTTCGTAGTTGGTAGTTGTAGAATTTCCAGGATTCCCATCCATTTTCCACTTGTACAATAATCCATGAGCTCTGTCGAATATCCAAAATGCTCCAACAGAACAAGTAACAAATAACAAATGGATTGGAGTTGCACTCACTTCACATTAAACACATGATTGATTCACTCACTCCTCATTTTTAACGAGCTACACAAAAGGAAAAAGGAAAATGACGTCATGGCGACGACGGAAACGATGAAGAAATGGAAACTCAAGACGTAGAATTTCCCTTCAAACTTTATACTTTATACAAACAATTGATGATTCTTGGAAAACTTGTTTTATGTTTTGTAACTGGGGGATTTAATTTCATTTTTTTGAGAGTTTTTTGTCCTTTTGTCCTTTTGTTCATTTGCCTGTGATCTGTGATTTGTGATGTAGTTTTATTACATTTTATAGGTAACTTTATATTTGCTACACTATGAACATACACAATGTCATGTACCTTTAAAGCTTTAAAGTTTATCAAAGTATCTGTAATCTGTAGACCAGAGAATATCCCACTACCGTTTTCATTCCTCCTTGGCAATTTTAATAAATTATTCACGTGTTTGTACAAAACTTGAGTTGAAAAGTACACAGTTTTCATGTTTCATGTTCACTTGTTTCCTTTTCAATTTTCAGCGTATCTATTTGAATTTGAAGAGTGATTAGTGCTCCTTGTTTTGTTCAAGTGTCGTATTCATATTATAAAAATTGGGAGGATGAGTAGGTAGTAGTTGAGGGTGAATTGGGTGAGCAGGGGGAAGTCCAGCGTCGTCCGCACATCCACAAAATGAGAAACCAGACCACAAAACAGGATTCTCAAAGTTGTCCCGAAGGAGGATTTCCCACTTAATTTTATAAAAGATTCCACAGCTCCATTTCCGGCTGCCATCGCCATTGCACCTTCACCTGCACAAAACAGAAAACAATCAAAATATTACAACATGTTTCATCTTTCATCCAAATTGAGAAATCCAGAGTCTTTTTATTCTCATTCTTTTTATTCTCACTCTTTTAGAGGACACCTTTTTTACACTTTTTTTGGAGAAATTAGTAATTTAGTTGGCATTTTTAGTGTAGTTGAGCATTTTGAAGTATCCATATTTGTGAGTAAGAAAGATTAAAAGTGTGAGTTGACACTTGATATTTTTAGGCGTTGGAAGAATGTCTTTGTGTGAGCATGATATTTATGAAGAGAAGAGGAGAAGAGAAGAAGAGAAAAGACAGGAGGAGGGGAAATACTTGTAGGGAAAGTTGATAACACGGGAAAGAAGGAGAAAGTGAAACTATGCGCGTTGGCTTTTGTACCGGGTTTTGGTAAGCAAGGAAATTTGACAAGGAGCTTCACCATGGAAATGAGGGCACAAAGCACAAAGAACAAGGAGAACCAGAAAAAGGGAGAAAAGGGAAAATGTAGGTAAATTTTCATAATATAGTTTTTTTATAACTACCACATTTTTCTAGAGAATCTGGAGCCCATAAATAAGCGAGTGGAGTAAAATGGAGGACGGAACATGAATTACATATCAAGTACGGGATATTTCCATAACAAGACATCCCTCCTTTCAACTTCCCTTCCTCTTCTTCTTGTTTTACTCCTGTGATCCTGTTGATTCCTTGCATCCTTTCCCATCCGCACACAGCCAAAACCTAAACCTAAACCAAGCAGCGGAGCCTCATTTAAATAAGGATGGAAAAGGACGGACGGGAAATACAAAACACAACACACGAAACACGAAACACAAAATACACAAAGTAGATGACTTTTTCATGGTTCTTTCTCCTGGAGTCCTGGACTGAGCTGGACTGGTTTCCAGCTTCCAGGTCTCGAGGACTAGAGCAAAACATTTGAGTACGAGACATTTCCTATTTTATATTGTATTTTTTAGTTGGTTGTAAAATGTAAAACAACAAAGGACGAGTATAATTTTTAGTGGTATTTCTTTAGTGCGGAGAAGGAGTGGAATCAAGAACCAGGAATCAAGACGCTGGAGATGAAGACATACTCCGGATTATTATTATTATTATTGGGCATACCTACAGAATAATATACAATATACAATACACAATATAAAATGTACAATGTACAACATGCATCATCATGAGCATCAGCATCCTTTTCTCCTCTCCTGAAATTCCCACTCCAACTCAACATTTTATAGCCCCATATTTCCCAGATAACTCGTTATCTGATGGAAAATTTATATTGTTTTTTAACTCCGTCCTCTCCATCCTCCCCAGTCTTTTCGCGTGCTCCACTTCCCATTCTTCCTATTCCATTCATGTCCACAGTTGTAAAAAGAAAAACTGCGTAGATCAAACATAAAAACCTCCACTTTGTCTTCTTACTCTACTGATTTTATTCGCAAAACTCCTCATCCTCAATTTGCAAAATTCACGTACACACGTGTACTTTTTACTATTTATTATTCGTGTACATGTCTCATATACATATCTCACGTATTAGTTGTAATGTTTTGTCATGATGAGAATGATTAAAAAGAAGAATGAATATGGAATATTAAATATTAAATATGAAAATGGAGAAATAAGATAAGGAAAGGAAATAAAGTGTTTAGTGTTTACCATTGATGACGTGGACGTGGATGGTGTTGTGAGTGAGGTTTCCCAGGGAGCAGACGTACGGCCCAGAGTCATTCTTCCTCGCGTTGGCGATGTACAAAACACTCACTGCGCCCTCCTTCCGAATCGTCGTCTTTACACTGTCAACCACATCAAATCAAATCAAACAATTAATTCATTAATTACGCACACAAAATGAAATGCATGAAAAATTAAAAGACAATTCTCGTTGAACAAATGCAAACATGTGACTGAATTGAATTTTGAATTAAATTGAGTATTTCCTTTGCTCTTGTTCATGTCAAAGGGAATCAAGTGAAATCCGTCCCTGCTGTTGATCATGAATGTGACTGAATGGAGTGCGGAGGTGGAATTGGACTTTCACTAAATGCAGATGAAGCTCGAGTTACCTTGACTTTGTGGAGTTTGTGGATGCCGAGAGGGGATTTTAGAATGGAAAGAGACGGAGTATAATGCTCGTCAAACGTCAGGAGTGAGGAGAGACAAGAGTGAACAGCTGGATCAACAACATGCTAACCTTTCTCTTTTCTCCAGAAAAGCTCATCCTGTTTTGTGTGCAGCGTTACGTACATTGGAAATGAATAAGTCAAAGGTTTTGAGGGAAAGCAGAAGGCAGACTTGTTGGTGATTTTTGTGCAGTGCTCAGTTTCAGAGTGAGAAGAAGGGAGCTCGGGGACGACGGACATCCGACAGTCATCAAAGACTCTTCCTCATCCCATTTGCATATTTTGAACACACAAGACGGCGTGTAATGCAGCGGATGCAACGGAGCGAGATGAAAGACACGGATGTACAGGAACTTTTGGGCAAAACAGAAGCTGGATCATTCTGAAGAAGAAGAAGAAGAAGAAGCAGAAGAAGTGGGAGGATGCGAAAGGACTGGACGACCTGGAGATCCCACTCAAGGTTGGCTGTTATTATGTGGGTAATCCCGAGGATCTTGACGACGTTCCGCTCCATATCTGGCTATTTTAGTGAGTGTCGCTCTGTGGGAGGGATTGTGGGAGGAATCTCAACTGAAACTGTAACTGTAACTGAACCCACTCTGAGCTCTGAAGTCTTCGCTTTTAGCTGCGGTGATAACCACATTTCTCTTTCCGGCTGAGACAAATTACTCTGGAGATGGACACACATTTCCATCTCTTCCAGAAACACATTCTAAAGTTACTCGCACTCAATTCTCACTCTCGTTTCATGATCAAGGAACGTCTCGAGTCTTGAGTCTTGAGTTAATTTCACCTTCTCTTCTTCTCTTCTTCTCTCTTCTAATATGCCATCACACTAATTCTCAGCGAGAGACAAAGTGTGGATTATAAATTAGGCGGTTCTTTTAAATTATGACAATCAAATAAGCGCACCTCATCCACATTCCACATGCAACTGTGTGTACACTGTACACACTGTACACACTGAAAACACAGATCGTCATGGAGCGGAAACCTGGAAATCTCATTTCTTTTCAACTTCCCGTTCGGTTACTCCGGCTTCCAGCTCCCAGTTTCACATCTTGTGTGGAGTCAACACAAGTTTTCATGCTGAACCAGCAAAATGTTTGTGACTTGACAACCTTAACTACCTCCTTCCACCTCTCCCTCTCTCTTTCTACCTCTGTCTCTGCCTCTGTTTCTGTTCTAGTCTGACTGGAGCTGGAAATGGAAAACTGGAAAACTGGACAACCAGAGACGGCAAGTCTACACAGAGTCACATCGTCATGCTCCTCTGCTTTCTTGACTTTACTCTGCAATCTCCAACTCCATCCATCTTTCTACACATACTTTTGGAATGTACATAATTTTAAGCCTGTCTACTGTCTCCTTTTTGTTTTTCTCTTTTAGCCCTTGATACTTGATAATTTCAGGGACTTTCTCCACAGAAAACCTCATGCAGGGAACAAAAACTAAAAACTTAAAAGCTAAACTCCAATAGAACCATAAATTGAGCCAGAAAGTCGAAAATGGACATCGAAAATTGTATATGTTTTGACTTGACTTATTTCTACACTGGAAACTCCACAAAGATACTTTTGCATGTCAAGAGAATGGTTGCTCATTTCCAGAATTGATACAGAAATTAGTAAATTAGGAAATCCATATCAGCTCATAAATATCAAATAAATACAAACACTTTGTCTCACTTGTCCAGACAAACAAGATGCAGGAAACAGGAAAACAAAAACAAGAAAAGAAGGTAGATGAAATGTGCGGAGGAGAGTCAGGAGTTGCGGGGTTAAGATATGCCCAAAAAGAGGATATGAACATTTACCTGTTTTCTCACAACTAGAATACTTTTCCCCCTCTCGCTGTGGGAAAAAAGTTGGGAATAAACTTGTGTTGTCTTTTAAAATAGCTTTGACTCGTGACTCGTAACTTGTAACATGTAATGCTTAGTTGTCATGTCAAGTCCACAGTCAACAGTTGAACAGTTGAAGAATGTTTGGCTGGGAAAATGGAGGAAAGGGAAGATAAGAGATGGGAAATGTAACTAACGGTTTTGTTACAATTCTCAAGTACGGTCTTTGAGCTCAGTTATTTCAGTTTGTGAATTCTACTCTTTTTAGACCTGATGCTCCTCTTGGAATTCCCTTGTAAACTTAACCTTGTTACTAACTAAACCTTCTTTTCTTTTCTATTCTAGTCTATTCTTATTCTGTTCCGAGTACGGTAAAACTTGACTTGCTCCCAGAAACTCCTTTCTCCTTTCTCGATCTTCCTCTGCAACATCAAAGCTTTTTCCATTTTCCCTTTTTCCTTTTTACTGAGTGCAAACACAATAAATTACCTAAGCGACGAGTTTCCGGTGTGCTTCATCAATTTAATTGGTATTTGATGTGCGCGCATCTTGCGTCATTAGAATCCACCCGGCACTTCCAACTCCTAGCACACACAAGATACTGTATACTTTATACACAGTACACAGTGTAAGCGGAGGAGAGTCCATGTGCAGGAGCTGTATCAAGTATCAAGTATCAAGTCTCCAGGAACAGATGAATTCAGGTTGGGATTTTTGGGTGCGAAACATTATGAAACAGAAACGGATGTACGTTTAGAATCTCGAGTGTGAAAATCCAGCATCCAGCACGTGGTGTAAATTATGAAACAAGAATCAAATAAACGGGAGATAAAAGATAGAAGACCAAAGACAAAGAGTGCAGAATTCATTGAGATGATGCTCTGAAATTTACAATCCACAGTCAAAAGTCAAAATCATGTCCTTACTCTTTTTTATTCACATTTCGTGTCAGGGGTTGTCAAGATGATTTAACTGTAGAAACAAACGTTAACTTGTTCCTCAGTATTATCACAAGAAAGGTTTTGATAGTAACTTTTGAAATGAAAATGTGGGAAAGTACTATTGAAACGATGGAGAGTGAAAAGCTCATGAGCTTTCCATTATCCACCTTTTTTAAATTTCACAGTTTTTCGAGAGCGATAGACGATGGAGAATGGAGAATGGAGAAAGAAGTGGGCCAATCAAAAAGAGATTTGGAATGTGAAATGAGGATTTGGCGAAGGCAGCCTGTTGCCTCCTGATTTTTCAAGGCGGATCGGAAACGGAGGAAAGATGAGAATGAATTAGCTCCCCCGTGAGTTTTGTGGCTGGAATATGAGGATGAGGATGAGGATGGATAATATGGAATATCCACAATCCACAATCCACATTTCTCCTCTCAGCTTTCTTTAAATATCTTGGGTTCGTAATAAACCACACATCTCACATCTCACACACATGTACGATGTACGCCCTGCTCCAAATATCAAACATCCCCCGAGAACAGCCATAACTTTTCACCACACCACACTCCAGCACAAACACCACTAACAACTAATCTGGATTTAGGATTTAGGTTTCAAACTCCAGCTCCCTGCATTATTCTAAATTATCACTTCTCAATTCTCTCCAGAAACTGGAAACTGGAAGCTCGTCTACTTTTTCTTGGGATTAATTAGAAAATGGACATGAAAAAAAAACTCATGTTTCATGTGAATACTGTGGGGATGCGCAGTTATACAGTAATTTCTAGTTGAGGATGGACTTGGACTGGTAATTAGTTGTCCAGTAATTGGATCACTCGCTTCCGCTGCTCCAACTGTTGATGATGATGATGATGAACTGGGAAGTTGATCGGGTGGGATTTTACTGCAGCCAAATGCCAAATTGACAGGACAGACAAATGGCCCATGTTTACAGTGAAATACTAGTAAAGATGTAAAATGTAAAATGTAAAAGTATAAAGTGTAAATTAGAGGTTTACCTGATGCCTCCGCGGGAAGTGTCATAATTGAGGGTTTTGTTGCCCTGTTTCCAGAGGATGTTGTAGAGGATGGGGAGGTGGGTGATGATGCAGCGGAGCTCCAGGGTGGAGCCCGCGTTGTAGAACTTGTCGGTCAGAGGTCGATCCAGGTCATCCACTATACTGATCTGCGGCACTGCACAAAACACACAAAAAACACACAAATTATTCAGCACTCATTATTCTCATTTCTCATTTCTCATTCTCATCATTTTGAATGTTTGAATGGGAGTTTTTATTTGTCCAAGTTGCCCATTTCCCATTTACACGTCTTTACATTTACGAGGTTTACTTAACAAATGAATAAATCATGAGGGAGCACTAACTCTTGTGCCGACCAAAGACTCAAGACTCAAGACTAAAGACAAGTCAGAACTCTGAATTCAGAATTCAGGTGGATTCTCAAGTGTGGGGAGTAAATGGAAGAAAAGAGTTGGGTGGCGAATGGCGAATGGCGAATGGTGGAGATGAAAAGAGGGAAAGAATCTCTAGAGTCACCAATTCTTTTGGTGAACAGTGAACAGTTTAGAGCAGAATGACTTATACGTAGTTCCAGAGAATTATTGTCTGTTCCTCAACCCATTTGTATTCTCCATTAGTCCATTAGCTCCAACCAGCCCAGCCTCACCTTTCTTCCCCTTTCCCCCAAAACACACTACACTTTGAAATACAACTCACTCTTTCTCTCTCTTCTCTTTATCTTTTCTGGGCTACTTGTTTTAAAAGGTGGAGATTTTCCTCCTTAGTTTCCCATTTCCATTTCGGTATTCCCCTGTATTTATTCCTGTATTCCTGTTTCTGTTCCTGTCCGCTCTTTGATAACTTTTCAACAGCCATGAGAAAGTCGGGAGAAAAAAAACAAAAAGTAATGTGCATAAATGATCATTTATGCTCTCCCCATCTATTTTTCTTCCGACTCGTACTTTTTTTTGACTTTGTCCTTCTTGTGACTCCTCTCTGTTCTCTCTGTTTTTTGTATCATTTATTCCCAACTCTTCCCAATTCTTCAAAATCCCCGTTTTATGATGTTATTCAGAGTCGGTTGTTTTCATGTTGAGGGTTTTGAGCTTTGAGTGTCGCAGGACTGGAAATACTCAAAATACTCAAAATACTCAAGATACAGGGTATCAAGTTAATATTTCTTGGGCTGGAAAATGGGCTAGACGATGCATTAAAATAAGTAGAATATCTCATATCCTGGAATTTCTTGATCGTTAGACTCTTAATAAAGTTTCCACTACTCCCTTTTCCTCCTTCTTTCCAGCATCCAGCATCCAACATCCAGTCTCCAGCAAACATGTACTTTTATGTGCATGTTTTTATATGAGGTTGTAGAGTTTGGAGGAGGAAGAGGAGCTGGAAGCTGGAAGCTGGAGCTGGAAACTGGAGCTGGAAACTGAAAGTGGTTGGAAGAGGACAGGGAAATTCGTGAAAGGAGCCTACTCAAATGGTTTATTGCTCACAACTTGCTCCTGACGACCACACACACACACACACACTCTTTCGCTGTTTCTCTCTTTTAATCCTGACTTTCTCCTTCTCCTCGCGCCGTCCTCATTTTTCCTCCCATGAAATTGGCATGAGAAGTTTTGGAAAAGTTCAGGACTCGTGTGGATGGAAGACAAGGTAATTCTAATAATGTACTGGGCTGGAGTGCAGAGCGAGGAATACCCCGTCCACATGCCCAAATTGAAAACAGTCCTTGATTTACTCCAACTATTTTATTCCTCTACATTTTATTCTACATTCTCCACATTCCCATTCCCTCGTTTTCCCTCGTTTCCCTCTTTTTCTTTTCATACACTTGCAACATTTTATTCGATACAAAATGCGATGGGTGCAGCTCACAGCTCACATCCATTTCCCTTTAAATTACCCCCAGAGATAAGTTGTTGACTGTTGACTGTTGACTTTCACCAAGTCTTTTTGTGCAGATGCCACGACTCTTATTCCATCTTCTCACGAGATTCCACTCCACATCTTTCCACGTCTAATCACCAGCCAAAAATGGTTTCCATTGAATTGGTTGAAATTCCATTGAATGCTCAGATATCCCGTTTGTCACAAAACCTCCTCATTCAAAATCATGTCAACGGCAGAATGAAGTAAAACAGGATTTTTTTGTACTATTTTCCTCATCATTTTTCTAAAGGAGGGCAACTATAAACTATGAACTATGAACAAAAAGACTAAAACCCAAGTTGAAAAACAAGTTGGACTAGACTAAAAAGCTGAAAAAACTCTAGAGTTGTTTCTCATGACAGTATAAAAATAAATTAATAAATACTCATCGAGTATTTCCAAACTGTAGAAACTATTGTAAAAATCAAGAGTTACAGTATTTTTCCTCTTTGAAGATATTGTAGAGTAAAAACTCCTCTTGATTTTTTACAGTGTGTTTTATCTTTCCTCTTTTATTTGTGTACATATTTTCAAGACGTGAAAAGTGAAAGTGAAAGTAAAAGTGAAAGTGAGACAGCTGATGTGAAAGTTGTAGGTTTTGTAGAGTCAGTTTGAATAAGGTGGAGGATTTCCCCCGAGTTTTGTGTAGTAAAATACAAATGTACGTGGTTTGTTTCCCTATGACTTGCTCTTTTCCAGTCGCTCCATTCAGTCCCGTTTGAAAAGAGGAGACAGGCGAGGGATTGAATGGAGGTGACGAAGAAAAAGTTGAGAGGGAGGAGGAGTGTCGGAGCGTATTAAATAGTAAATAATACATGCACCTTCCTCCAACATCCAACAGTCCAACTGCCAACTGCAAGTGAATTCAACTCGCTTTGTCCCTTGTGGAATACACGAGTAAAAATACATGGATCACATCCGATCTCCTCGCTTTTCTGGTTTCCTTCTTTTTCATCTGCTCCTCGTCTGTCTGTCTGTTGTCTGTCTGTCTGTCTTTCTATCTATTGGCCCGCACTGGCATTGGACAAAAGCACGGGGAAATCTCTCGCGGGAGACTTTTTTTCCACGAGAATCAAAATCATTTATAGATAGCTGATTGATATTTGGAAAGTAGTCATGCTGATGCTGATGTTGGTTCTGAATCGACCCCGCTAAACCCCATGTAATTCCACACACCGCATCAAAAACCACATTTAATCTCCAGAGAGACACACTTTTCCCTATTTTTTTCTCCACCATTCACTGCTCCACGGAATCCTCTCAGGAGAACTCTCAACTCTGAACATGGACTCGGACATGTTCCGCTCAGCTTAAGTTTATTCTTTCTCCACATGTTTCGAGTTTCGAGTTTTGAGGAACATGATTTCCAGAACAAGGAAACGGAGTCAGGAAAAAGAAGAAAATGTGAAGGAAAGTTGTTAATGTTCTTGGATTTGAAAGAGATGATAATTTGAAATAGAAAATGGACTTACCGATCACATTGAGCGTGACTTTGAGGACGATGGGCGGGTGAGTTGAGACCTGGCACTCGTAGTGGCCTTGGTCTAAACTCTGGGCATTTCGGATGCGTAATTTCCAATTATTCGGCTGCTCAAAATTTATACTGAGTCGCTCATCCCCGCTGTACGTGTGCAAACCTGAAAACAACAACAAAAAACAACACAAGTCAAACTAAATCAAATCAACATGAAAAAAAGAACAACAAACATCAAACATCAAACATCAAATATGACGTATTTTAAACATCAGTTGAACAGTCACGGTAATTCGTAGCCACAAAAATTTGTAACGTTTTAAATTGAAAAGCCAAGTACATTTTCCTTTTTTCTTTATTTTGAGAGAACCTATCCAAATTTGTATTTTAATAGGCGAAAGAAAACATGAAAAGAATTTGTATGTGTAGAATCTAGAATCTACAATTGAAGTGACTTGTTTTGGAACTTGCAGTTTCTTCTTGTCATTTTTAATTGCGCCCAAAAACAAAGCCACATTTATACAGCACAGACTCAAAGAATGTGTAGATTGTGCAGAGAGAAAAAGTCCAGTTCCATTGCGGCGTGTGACAACAGTTTCAATTTGGCGAATGTGCGCACATTATTTAAGCCATTAAAAGTTTGTTTACAACATTTTATAAAAGAGGAAATTCTCTTTGGTGAAACTTTTTGCCGTTTCACTCACACCAGCAGCTTCAACCCCAATCCGAAGCCGAACCTCAACAATCCAGTGCACACTCTAGAAATCCAGCCTAAAACTAATCCACTGCGCGGACCACGCACCACCATCAAGATTATTGCAAATGTCCATATAACTGTGGCATTTAAAACCAGAAAAAGTTTGGATATGGAAAATCCAGCTGGGTTCATTTCCTAATTCTAATTCGGGTTCTTGCTTTTATTTTCCTGGGACCTTCGCTCTATGACTTTTCCAAGGAATTGGACGATTCTAATCATCACACGGGATGCTTTCACAATCTCTGTACTTTAGCAATTGATACAAAGATTGAATCCATCTCATTCTCATTCTCATTGATTATTGATTTGGAACATGCTGCAGCTTCCAAGTACACAAAGTAATTTGTGTGTGGGCCAACAACTAATTGGTTCAATTTATGAAAACTGCTCACAAAAAGTACAAAAAGTACCAAAAGTAAAAATATCAAGACTCAAGAATCAAGAATCAAGATTCGATAAGGTATTTTTCTTTCAACTCAGAGCTCGTCATTTCAACTCTCAACATCCACTTGTGACAAAAGTTGTTTCACTGACCAACTTGAGTCCATGTCGATTGGATCTAATATCGAATATCGAATGGGACTCAAGATTGAAGATTGAAGATTGAAGACTGAAGAGGAAGCGGAGACAAAAAGGAGAGCACCATAAAACATAAAACACAAGTTTACTTTTGTCATGTAAAAAAGCTTAGGCCTTGCAGATTTCGGAACTCAACTTGAGATTAAAGTTTTGATCAAAATAAATAAAATGAAAAATGGAAAGTAAGAAATCAAAACTAGCTGAACATTGAACATTGAACATGACCACAAACTGGAAACTGGAAACTGTATCAAGTTTTCCGATGAGACGGGAACAGAAAAAGAAAGATAAGGATAACGATAATCACAAGAACAAATGGGAAGAGGACTTTTGATGGGATTCTCCTGCTCCCACAAAAATCATACAGGAAAACTTTTCCTCCTCTTCATTCGTGTTCCACTACTTTTTTCCGTTCTTGAGGATGATGAAACCTTTGACGAGATAAAAGATAAATGCCATGTGCTCCTCTCTCTCAAGTATGGAAAACTTGTTCTTGGACTGTAGACTGTAGATTGCGCGCGACCTGATCATTTCCTCTTCTTGTTGGCCACTTGAACTGGGATCGGATCAGATTGGACTCAAAACTCAAATTGATCCGAGGAAATGGGCAAAATTGGGAAAAGTTCCTACTGGATTTAGATATACATTTTATATTTTATATGCTCCACATTCATGGAGCTTTCATGGCCAACATAAAATAAATACAACCCGTTCACCGTTTACTGTACTCTGCACTCTGCATAAACTCAAAAATGAATGTTATTTCTAAAGTTTCCCTTCCCAAAAAAAAGAAAAAGCAGAGTGCACGATATTTTACGTTTTAGAGGTATTTTCTATTTATTTATTTAGTTATTTGATTATCTCATACAAATTAAAAAAGAAAAAAGTATGAAAAACTGACCAAAAGTCAAGAGTCGCACTTCCCCGTCCTCGCGCCGCATCCACGAAACCTGAAACAAAAAAAAAAGAGTTTTATTAATGTTTTTCCCATGTACAAAATTAATAATTAATAATTTTTCATGTGACGAAAGCACAAACTAAAGCCATAGAGCAAAAAACCTTTGATGATACACAACTCGGAATCAAAATCTCTTGCTCTATGGTCTATGGTCTATGCGGTATCTTTTGATGTGCACCTAAAGTTGTGCAGTTTTTGACGTGGACATTGCACTTTGGAGCTTCTCGTTCCTTGTTTGTAACCTGAGTCTGGAGATGTATCAAAGTTTTTTCATCAAAGTTGAGACTGTCATCCTGAATTATTCTTGGGTTTTATCTCATTAGGAAGGTGGCGAGTGGCGAGTGGCAGCCGGAGCTAAACTACACGGAACATCCACACTGGAAACTGAGTCCACGGAGAAGCAAGCACAATGCACGTTGTGCGGTGTACATCCGAGTTGTGAAACCACAAAAAGGATGAGGAATCCCAGGAGATTTCCTATTGGTTAGTTGGATGATGCAAGATGTGTGTCAAATGGGAATTTTTCCCTCTTCTCTCTCTCCTCTCTCTTCTCTCTCTTCTCTTCTCTCTCTCTGTTCTCGTCCATCCTAATTTGGCCTAATCTAATGATAAAGTACAAGATCCTTGATCTTGGATTCCCAATTTCCGCACTTCTCTTCTGTTGTCCAGGTACATGTGCACTGTGCACAGAACCCGAGAGCGAGTGAGAAGTGAGAACTGGAGCTGGGAAAGTTAAGTTGTTCCGATTTGATCAGAGAGCTCATGTTAGAAAAGGTTTAGGATTTTGGACTTTGGACTTTGGACTTTCCTCGGATCCCATTGCCCATTGCATTTTGATATGGCACAAGATAGAGTGAACCTTGTTGGCCCGAGTTAAAATCAGGGGACAAAGTGTTGCTGTTTCCCCGGCTCTGGCACTCCGCCCAGATATTTCATTAACTATTTAAGTCATGACTCCAACTACCTACTTTTATGCGAAACCAGAAACCAGGAGAAACAAGAAACAAGAAACGAGATCCAAAGTCTCCTAATACTTTGATTTTTTCAATGACCAAACATTTCACATTTCACGACTCTCCTCTTTTCCCCCTTCTTAAAAAATCAAAATAATGCTTGTACTAGATAATAGAAAAACCTAAGAGAAAGCCAACGGATTCGGATTGTTTTTTATTATCAAAATTATTAGTCTCAAAAATTTAGAGGGTGACAAACTGCGGGTGATATTTCAGGAACAGTTGCACTAAACATGAGATATGCACGAAGAATGAAGACTGAAGACTGAAAAAGGAATTCGGAATTTGGAATTTGGAATTTGCAACTTTGCGGATTCCCCTTGTTCTACAAGCGCCTTTCCTCGTGGACACTTTCACTTGGACTTTCGTCAGTTTTGAATGAGGGTAAAATATGGATGATAATAATAATATATTAAAATTGGGAGTGGAGTTTCCGAGTCCAATTCCAAATTCCAGAGTGCCGAATGTACACTGAACCGAGTGTAGAGTCAGAGTCAGAGTCAGAGACAGAGACAGAGACAGAAGCAAGTGTAAAGTATGTTTTATTGGCAGAGTTGTGCATAAATTACGTGACAGGGCGAAGAACGATAAGAAGAAAGAGGAGAAGAAGAATAGAAAGAAGAATAGAAAAAAGAAGGGGGATTTTTAAAAAGTTGGAGTCTTGAGTTTTGAGAAGGGTCGTCGGTCGTCGGTATTTTGGCAGACTTTGCTCTGTTTTATTTAAAGACGCGGAGCTGAGTTGCTGAGTTGAGCCGGGGCGAGACTTTAATGGGGACGCATAAATACGGTGTGAGCTAACAAAGCAAATTTCAACGAGTTCTTGTTCCGCGTTAAGCCTCGGTGAGAATTTACACGGGACATTTTTCAAACAAAGATGCATATGCAAGAGACGTATTTATTTGCCAAAACCCTGCTCTTTTCTCACATACTTTTCCCCTTCCGTTCCGTTCCGTTTGGTTATTTAAGCCCCACCAATCTTGACGCCTTTAGTTGACATCCTCTAACTCTTTCATTCCCTCCTTCAAGGGAAAGCTAAGAGGAGGAGGAGGAGAAAGCAAGAGAAAGCAAGAGAAAGCAGGGGAAAGCAACTTTACTCCAAGTACTAAATTACAATTTCCAAGTGGACCTCCTCTTGCCCCACTCTCGCTACAACATACAAAACATGCAATATACAATATCTTGTTCTGTTACATCCCGTATCCATATCACATATCCCGTATCCCACATCTATATCAAAAGAAGAAAAGATGAAATTATCCTTTCCGTTCCTGTGAGCACCAAGTGCATACTCCACACTCCAACGACCAACGACCTACTTTTCATCCCCACACAAACACACACAACAGCTTCCAGTGCTTCTACTCCACCTCTTCTTCTTTTTCTTCTTCTTATTTTCCTGGGGAAAAGGTGAACATTTTTTCGGTTTGGTTTGGTTTGGTCTGTGAGTCAGTGGATCGGAGGGATTAAACACAAGTACAAATACAATAGGTTCAGTGGTTGGCCATTGAATTTCAGTTTCAGTTTCGGATTCACATGCAGAATGCAGACAAAGTCAGGATTCCTTTGGATTAAATTGGATTCATTCCTTGTTTTTTTGGCCATACGGATGAATTCATACGGAAATACTGAAATAAATTGACTCATTATTTCATGCTCAAAATTCCATTAGACTAATTGCACCGCCGAGCCAACACGAGAGAAAGGCGAAAGGGGAAAAGAGAAAGAAGAAAGAAAAAAGAAAAAGTTGGCCGGAATAGACAACAATAATGAGGATGACAATAAATCCTTTAAATTAATTCTATCAAACGAAGGATGAAACGGAATGAAATGAAACCTGAGCTGATTCTGATTCTGATTAGATAAAAAGATTTCTTGACAATACGCTTTATATTTTAACTATTTCCTTCCCCGTGCTCCTGCAAATGGAACTGGAAATGGAAACACTTGTACACTTGTACGGAGTATTTGTACTTTCCCATCTTCTCCGAGACTCGTTTCCTCAAAGGATTTCTATCTGTAGACTGTAGACTGTAGACTTTTCCCATCTGCGCTGCTCCTGTTGTGCCCTGGGACTCGTTGTTTGTTCCTCCTCCAACTCCAACTCACGCTGCAACACAACTGATAAGAAACACAGAGAGAGACAGCGAGAGAGAGAGAACAAGTGGGAAGAACGTGTGCGGAATGGATCTCCAAGGCAAAACAATAATCATCATCCTCTGCTCTGTACAACCACCATTCGCCACAGCCCATCAACACATTTCCGAATTCCGAATATTCACTCTGGCCAAACACAGCTTAGTTTCACTCCACAACCAAAAAAGGGACAACAACAACAGCAACAGCAAAAACCAAACCCGAAACATGAAAATCCTACAAAAATACTAGAGACGGAAAATGAGAAAGAATCAATAGAAAAACTGTGCATAATTCCTGCAAAGTAAATGTCATGTTCCCATCAATTTTCCCCGTTTGTGAAAGCACAGTCAAATACTATAAAAAATGTAAAAATGTACAATGGAGAATAACATGCGAATGGACTGGACACTGGACAATGGACAGTAAAATTTTGAGGAGCGACAACTGCGCAAAACACAAGTAGAAAAGAGCCAGAGTGACAGACGGACAAAACACGGCGGAGACGGAGAAAGGACAGAGACAGCAAACAGCAAATGTAGATGATAAATATTGCAACTCGGCAAAATAAATAATCTAACGACTTTGGAAGATCCAAATGTCTTTTTATTCAATTCCGCTCTCAGCTTTTCCTTTGTGGATGGACAAAACCTTGTTTGAATATGAAATGCGGTTCCGAGTCGGAATGCTGCCTCGTCCAGAAAATCCAGAAATAAAGGCACGCACGATCGTCTCATCAAAAGTTTCATGTTCCACGGAAAACAGAGAGAGAGAGACAGAGGCAAAAACAGAGAGGAACATGAACATTGAACATTTCAACAACATGAACATGAGCGTTTGTTCCTGCGGTTTCCGCTTTGTAAATTGCATATTTTGAATAAGAATGATCAGAATTTCATTTCATTTTCTACATCTCCATTTCCATTTCATTCGGAATGCCGCGGAAATCAATCTGCATAGAAAATTCCCTCAACTCGACTCGACTCAACTCAACTCGGCTCGGATTGATTGTGAGTTGGTCACGATAAAAATGGTAGACAGAGCTGAAATTGAAACTACAGAATACAGAATGTACAAGAGTGATCTGGATTTCCAGTGTTCATGTAAATAGATTGGGATAAATTTGGAATTTGTGTGGGAGCAAATTGAGTCATGGTGAAATGGCGAGATGGTGAAAGTGGGCCGAGGGAGTGGAGCAGAATGGCTAACGGAGATTCAAGTGTTGAGACGTCCGCTGTTTCAGCTCATTTCTGTTCTCTGTTTTCTGTGTTTTCTGTTCCTTTTTCCTTTTTGCTTGTGCCTGGATGTGAACGTGACTCTGGTATTTAATGGTATGAAAATCAAAATGAAAATCAAGGATCGATCACTGTAATTGAAATAACGAGCCAAATTCATATTTATTTTGATGAGATGAGCGGAGACGAGGAGAACTGAGAACTGAGAACTGAGGATTTCAAAGTCAAGTCAGGGAAAAACTTGTATTTCTTAAAGTTTGAGGGGAGACAAAGTGATCATGATTGTGGTTGTGGCTGTGGTTGGGAGTTGTGAGTTGTGAGTTGAGTGTGGTTTTCTTAGTGCTCGCAACACAACTCGCAACTGGCAGTAATGATGCAGATACAAGGAGAGTTTGGAGTAACTATGACTCCCGTAGTTACTCGCTGTGTTTGGTATACGGAGTATTTGAAATATTGGAACATTGAATATTGGGAAAGGAGAAAAGTGGATTTCTCCGTGATATTCCCTGCACGCAAACGAGGAAAAAAGTAGACTGTGTTTGTGTCTGGTGGAATTTGTAGTTTGTGGAGTAACTCGGACGGTTGCGGAAGAGCGAGGTTCTGGCTGTTTGTGGGCTGTAGAACTCGGTTTGTAGTCTCAAGTCTCAAGACTTGTTATCAAGACAAATGGGTCTTTAGAAATCAATGTAACAATTCAACCAACAAGAAAATCTTGCTCCTGTTCCTCCATTTTTACTCTGCAATCCTTCTTCTTCGCCTGCACGCTCTCTTTCTTCTCCTTTCTTTTCTCCTTTTACTTCTTTTACTCTAGATTCTAGACTCTAGACTCTGTGTCTACACGAAAAAGAGAAAGATGGATAGAAATGCGATAGGATATTCCGCGGTTGGGTTTCCCCATTCCACTTCTCCACTTCTCCCGTCTTCTCATCTGCCAGCCAGAAAGGATTCATTCATCTCTCAGCTCCGCCATGCCGTGCCGCAACAATCATAAATACTCTTTACTCCCTCCGTCGGAGCTCTCACATCAAACTAAACCAACCCAAGCAAATCCGGCAAAAAACATATCCAGCCAAAATGCAAATACACCCGCTTAAAAAAATCATCCTCCTTCTTCTTCTCCCTCTCCCTGTTTTTTCAGAATTTCCAGAATTTCCAGAATTCCCACAACCAGAAAACAGGAGCAGGAGCAGGAGCAGGAACCGTCAGAAAGGAGACTCCAAGATGAACCATCAAAAAATATCGAAGCGGAAGTCAACTCCAGACGCCTTTTGTATCTTGTATTTTGTATTTTGTATCTCGTATCTCAGATCTCGTACCTTCAAAACTTGTCAAGCATCAACATTCAACATTCAACATGAACGGAAAACTCAAAACCGCAGTTGCTGTTCTCTGCTGTTTTCGGTGGGCGGAAGTCGGCGTTCATTTTTTCCTCTTCTCTTTTCTTCTGTGAAAAGTACACTCATTCCCCCGAGTCCTCCTCACTGTCTCTGTCTCTTCTTTTTTTCCCTTTTCTTGTTTTTCCATCTTCCGCCGCAACTCCTTTCCATTCCACTAAAAAAACAGTCTGCTTGAGGGGAAATCCAGAATCCAGATCCGCAGTTTTTAGTAAATATGCACAAGATATGTACACATTTTTCTACGCCTCTTGATTCTTGATAAAACTTAAGCTCCAGCTCAAGTGGAGTCTCACTCAAAACTCAAAAGTAGAACTCGGAACCCCCGAAAACCCAGAAACAGTTTTATGTGCAATAAAAGAGCAATTCAAACCCAGGAGATGAATATGAATCTGAAGGTGAATAGGATAAAAAATAAAACAGGAAGGAACTCCCACCGGATTTTTAGTTGAAACCGCAAGGAAAAGAAATGAAAAATAAAATTATTTAAAGAGTCATTTGCTCTATTCACATCACGTCATTTTCATATTCATATTCATCTTTATAATTTACTCGGTAGTTCAGAATCTAGAATTCAGAGTTTAGCTGAAGAAGAGAAAGAAAGAGAAAGTCATGAAAATGTGTTGTAAGGTCTGGAACATGAAAATGAGCATTTGCATATAAAAGCTTTAAATGCCGCAGCATTTGAACTGCTCTCAGCCACGAGATGCCATATGAATAAATGCTTCAAACTTGTAAACCAAATGATTAAGAACTATTCAAAATGTGAAGCACTTGTAAATTATTAAATTTAGATTCATCCACAATAATATTATTTGGAAACCTTTGGAGCTGCAGAGACTTTAGACTGTAGGCTTTAGAATTTAGAATTTAGACTCGTCGGCATTACAATTTTTAGAGAGGGAAAAACCGAAAAACGTTAGATAACGCATAAACACTCAATAGGATATTTTAGTTTTACTCATTTTTGTGGAATCCATCCAAATGGCAGGATCCAACAAGTATTCCGTATTCCGTCCACCGAATCGCAATTTTGGACAAAAAAGGAAGAAAAAAGAGAATAGGCCAATTGGGGTTATTTTGTATTTTGAAAAAGTACAAAGCACAAAAAATGTGTGGATGGAAGAATGGGAAATGGGAAAGTGACAGAAATCGGAAGGAGGACGCGTATATTGTATCTTGTTTCCTTTTCCTCTCACCCAGACCAGATTTCTGGGAACGGAAAAGACACTTCTCTGTCCAGTGTCCAGTGTCCAGTGTCTGCCCGATCCAAGTTTGTCCATTTGATATTTTGTATCATGCATTACACATTACATATTTATCTCCTTCCCTATTTTTTGTCAGGAAAAGTCAACGGATCGTGAATGGTGAATGGTGAAGCAAATAGAATCACACACTTATTGCAAAACTTTCCTAATCTGAGGAAAACAACAATCTGTTGTGTTCCTTTGTTTTACTTCGCGTGGATTCTTTACCTAGGAAACATGAAACATAAAAAGTAACGAGTAACGAGAAACGAGAATAGGACACAACTTGAGACTTGAGCCAAAACCTCAAATTACTACAAACGACAAAAGACTCGAGATTCAAGATTCAAGTTGCTCAGCATATTTTCACCAAGTTGTTTCTTTGATGTTTGATGTTTGATTGGAGTTTGCGGATTGGAATGCGGACAAGTTGTCAAATTGTGAAACATGTTGAGAAATTCTTAAGCCGTCATAAAAAGTCTGGCCATAAAATCCGTTTTCCGTGTTTTGTTTCATATTTATATTTATTAAAAGGAATAAAAGATATTCATGAGAGTTTCTTTCTTCGGCAGTTTTGGAATATCCGCGGAGGCGATAGCCGCAGTAATGATTCTGGAGGAATCCATGAATCCACGAATCCGTGAATCCTCCATTCA
Organism: Sminthurinus signatus; assembly: GCA_019776565.1. Lineage (NCBI taxonomy): Eukaryota > Metazoa > Arthropoda > Collembola > Symphypleona > Katiannidae > Sminthurinus > Sminthurinus signatus. Next base: position 50,555 of record JABASP010000379.1, read on the forward strand.
ACTTTCAACTCTTTCCAAGGATTTGTCAAGCGGAATGATTGGAAGCCATAAATAACTTTTGGACAGCCGGATGGACGTTGGACTCTGACGCTCTGACTGGACATTGGACATGTTTGCCGTCATCAACAATCATCAAAATGGATGATGACAAACGATAACGATAACCATAACCATAACGATAACCACGGTGACAAAGAAAGAAAGAACCTGAACGGCACATCAAGGTCCGAAAAAAATCTAAAAGATGAATCTAAAATATTTCCACTAGATTTGCGCATCCACATTTTTGTACAAAGTGACCATCCCCTAGAATAAGAATCCTCTGGAGCAGCAACCAGTCAACGGCTTCACAAACTCACAAAAGAAAAATGACCAATATTTTGGAATAAAATACAAAATCAATTTCCCCTCAAACCCTCTCATTATGGGAATCTGCGAAAATAAGAGTGACTCCCATCAGATTTCCATTCCATTTCCAACACAACATTTAGACTTTTTATAGAGACGACGACTACGGTGGACTTGAGGAGAATAGCAGCTCATTACCAAGTATTAAACAGCCTTTAAATTCTTCCGAGACGTTTGAAAAGGTGGGATTTACACTTCCATTTCCCACCTCTCGAGAAATTCGAGAAATTCGAGAAATTCGAGAAATTGGCCTTTTGGTCTTGTGGTTGTCTAAATCATACTTTTTTTGGGTGCACGTTTAACGTTAACACGTGTTCCAGGAAGATGCTCTTCAATTTTCTCATCTCATTTTAAAAGGCTGGAGCATTCCACACTCCACACTCCAGACTCCAGACCATTTTAAAGTTGATATCGGAAGAAATACTGGAATGGTTTACGTTTTACGTAGTTGAGATGAATTTAGAAATCCAGAAACGGGAATGCGACTGTACCGAAAACATCAGATGAAGAGAAGCACAAAGAGAGAAAGAGAGAAAGAGAGAAAGAGAGTGGGGAAATTCAGTGGGTTTGTCGCTACATTTGAAGCTCCATTTCTCTAAACTTATTTTCTCTTATTTTCTCAAAATGAGCTTCATCGAGGATCGTCATCGTCGTCGCTGCAGAATGGCGGATGTGTATTTGCGATGAACATGTGTGCGAGTAAATGGAGGATGGAGGATGGAGTTTGGGAAATGCTCGGAATAAAAGTACATGCTGTAGAAGGATGGAACAGGAAAATAGGAGAAGAGAGAAGTCGGCGTGTCCTTGGTCAAAGAGCCTGTGGAATGGCCACTTTCTTATCTATAGAGCGGAATTATGCAGTCGTCCTCTGCTCACTATTCACTTGTGCATTTGAATGCAGTTGAATAAATTAGGATTTCATCCCGCTCCTCGTTGCTCCAATACGCCATTCAATCCAATACTATGGAAATCTTGTAAATCTCAATGTCCATTTCTAATCAAATGAAATTTCCAAGCGGCGGATGGACGCCTTCCTTTTTCCTTTTTGTTCCCTTCTGCGGCTGTTGATTCCTTCTTCTACGATTCTGTCTCAAAACGACGAAGACGAAGACGACCAAGACGACGACTAAATTCACTTGTGAATTTAAAACAGTTTTTCATCTGTCCTTAAATCCAGCAGAGCGGAGTAGTGAAAGCTCTTTTTCCCCTTTTCCTCTTTTCCCCTTTTCCTCTTTTTTCCTCTTCTCTTTTTATCATCAATACTTTAAAGTCTAGAACGTCGTAGGAAATGACCATGTAAACTACTTTATTTCTGGATTCTCCATTTCTCTATTTTATGGCTTATTCCAGACGACCATAGTCGTTTGCTCTTTTCTCTCTCTCTCTCCGTGGAATCACATTGCTCCGACAAACTCCAAACTGCAAACTCCAAGCTCCAAACTCCAAACAGAGACATCAAAAATTGTGGAAAGTGGAAACTTTTTCCACCATTTGGATCCGTACACATGTTTTCTTCATTTCTTCGTGTTGAGATTGGGATCTCCAACAAGTAAAATCAGTGAAATCATCCTCGTCCTCATTCTTCCTCTGCTTTACAGTCAACAGTCACCCGGAAAAGAGGGGAGGAATCCTCGTGTTGTTGAGGGAGCCGGGAAAAGATGTCTTATAAAATCCGACCATCAGAAAAGTGTGCGATATGAAACAGTACAAGGGGAAAATGTGATGAGCTGGAGAAAAAGCACAGGCTGAAATACTGAAACATCAGAATGAGAGAGAGAACATGAAGACTCAAGACGACGAATAAAATCTTGTTTACTCTGTCTCAGTTCTCCGTTTTGAGTTTTGAGTTTGTGTCTCAAGTGCGGAACAAGGAAACTGGGATTCAAAACTGGGTGAGTAAATGAAGCACAACAAAATGTACAATATAAATAAATGTACAATAAAACACATGTGTTTTTTGAGAGGAGGATTTAACTGCATTCTGCACCCAGCATCCCCACATTTATTTACTCACGAATACTCACTGCAAAAAATAGAAAATAGAAAATAGAGGAAGCTCCTAAATCCACTAAATCTCAAACGATCAGCATCCTCTTTTTTCCTTTGTGTTTTTGTGTTTCTGTTGTTCCTTGTTCCCGAGATCTGATTAGAACAAAAAGGATGAATCCGCACACAAACAAACAAAGATGAATAGGCAGATCTCTCTATTTATTCTCCAGTTTCTAGTCCTTGTTTTCCCTGTTTCAAACATGAGATTTTATTTGTAGAGAGATTGCAGATTGTAGATGGTGTTGTTTGTTGTTTTTTGGTTGTTGGTTGTGGATTGAGACTGGAGATCGCGAATCGAGAGGCTCAAGTTGAGGAGTTGAAGGATTGTATCTTTTAATTTCTTTCAGTGTAGACTTACGAGGGATCTTTTAACTAATTCTAACAGTCTAAACGCAGTGGACTGATCGCCAGACAATGAGAGTAAATGAGAGTACTTTGTTCTCTAACATTTCGTTTTCAACTAATCTTTTATTGGGACAGTTACGAAAGAGTTTCTTCTTCTCATCTCCTGCCCTCTGCTTTACTTTAAGAGTGAATCAGTACATTTCCGTCCGCCTTCACTTCTCCAACTTTTGTTCTCTGTTCTCGTTTCTCTTTTCTCTTCTCTTCCTCTGCAGCACTTCCGATGGCCATCCAAAAAACAGAGTGGAGTGCAGATTGCAGATACTTCTTCAATGACCTTTCGATGGATCTGATTTCCATCTCAAATCTCAAACTCGGTCCGCAATCAGAAAGAAGTAATTTGTATGTAGAAAAAAGAAAAGGGTGGAGTTGGCAGACAACATTTGAATCCAAGTGATTCAACTTGAACAACTTATTTTTACTTTTAGTTTAACAAAAACATCCTCAATCCTCAATTCGCAATCCTCGTGTTTTTCCTAGATGAAAGAAGGGATTTCCAAAGTAAAAGGGAAGGTGAGGTTGAGATTGCATTTTATCTTGAGTCTTGAGTCTTGAGTCTGCTGCGTAGTCCTCACAAAAACAGAAACAGAAATCAAGAGCAAGTTCACATGGACAATTGACAAGTGACATTGTGCAGGAAATTGGAAAAAATGTACGCACATGTCGTGGCTTTTTCTGCGGTCCGTCCAAAATTCAAAATAAAGGTCGCTTTTACTTTTGCTGTTGCTCTTGCTCTTTTTGTGTGGTTGTAAGTATATTCTAGATTCGAGGAAGTTGTAAGAGGTTCCCAGATTCATCTTTGATAAGACTTTTTATTTGAAAAGAATACAAAAATCTCATCTCTTGTGCAGATCCAAAAACACTTGTAATTTTGTCCTTGGGATTTCCTTGACAAAGTTCACAAAGTGCAAGAGACAAAATGTAAAATGTGTGCAAGTTCAAATGCGGACTGACACCAAAGTTGAGGAGGGAGAGAAACGAGGAACGAGAGGAGAAATTGCGCGGATAAATAAGACATGGAAATGGAGACTGCTGTGCACTGTACACTTTAATTCACCGATGAGTGGATCGGAGCCTCTCCTCGTATTTTCCGTTTAGAATTTGCTCCGCTTCAAAAGAACAAGGAAGCAGAAACTCCACTCCAACACTCGATATTTTTCCTCAACCCTCTCTTTTATTTTCCCTCTTTTTTCCTTTTTCCTTTTTTCCGCTTTTTCTTGGCCTTTCTTTTGCTTTGGCTTTGGCTTTGGCGTGGAGCTCAAGAAATGTTTTTCTGCTCTAGTAAATCTTTTTACTAGACATAATATTTTAGGCATGTGGTTGGCTGTGTGGATGTATTTTGTGGGCGATGGATGGGCTATGGGATGGCGTATTTGTGTGGTCGCGTCGTGGGAGACCCTGGCGCACAATATTATAGACATGCATCTCTGTATTCTGTATTCTGTGTTTTCCATCTGCATGTGAGTGTGTCCACGTTCCAACTCCATGAGATTTATTAAGAGAGTCGGGGAAAATGTACATATGTGGGCAATTGAGTCTTTTCCTGTGCTCCAACTCCAGACGGGATGAATTCATGAGCCTTCTCATTCTATCATCCTCCATGACTAAATATCCAGAATCCAGACGCTCTCATGTAAAAGTACAAGTGTACAGTGCTCTGAAGAAAGTGGGATGAAAAAGAGTTGATATTTATTTCTACATTTCCCTTTCCACTTTATTTCTTGTGCTAGTCACAACCCATTTGCATACCGTTCATACATTTCATCTCCCACACAACACAACCAACTTTCATTCAGACTCTCTTCCTCTACAGACAATTTCAATGTTAATGTACACTTTCCACTTACCAAGTATAATTTTATATTGTGAATTGTGAATTGTGAATGGTCAGAAAAGGAAATACACTTACGATTTTGTCTTTGAGGATGTTGACTTTGCACTGAAGAAAGACGGTTCCTCCGAGTGGTGCCGTGATGTTGGTGAGATTGTGGTGGTCGTCAAAATAGGGCAAAGGCTCCGACGTCGTCGTCACATGATCTTCCTCCGAATCCTCGTAGTCTAAACCAACAAAAAGTATGGAGATGAGTTTCAAATCATTCAAATTAACGAGCAATGGAAAATGGAAAATAATGGATGATACTAAACACTAAACAGTAAAGGAGAAGCGGAATGGCTTTATTGGTCACCAAAGTAAATTGTATCTATGACGCACTATGCAACTACAAATCCCACTCATCTCCAGCTTCCGCATTACATTTAGTATTTAATAAAACTTGAGCGGGCTTAGTAAAACGTAAAATGGGAGCGAGAAAGTGAAGGATTGAGTGGGAAGAGGTTCAACCAGATTCCTTACCCAAAAATAGCAGGATACTCTTAAACACA
>JABASP010000380.1:0-55791 GCA_019776565.1 Sminthurinus signatus
ATTATAATATATATTAACACTGCCGTATTTATGTACAAGTCATTAGACTGCTTTAATATTCATCGTAAGTACAACTAACTACCAAAATTAACAGGATTTAAGTAAATGATTAAGATGACACTAAAATAAATGACAAAATTGAACCGTACAAAGATCCATTAGCCCAGCTGAAATTCAAATAAAAAAAAAGTATTTAAAATATACATTATAATATTATGCAACCAATTTAACCACAAATTTTTATACATTATCATGTAAGTTATAAGTTGACTTAATACTTAATATCATTACAACTCGTTATATTTTGATCATTACAATGATAATTAATATTTTTTGACAATTCTATTCTTTTTCCTATAAATTTATCTCACCCTCATTCTCATCATCGTCAATAATTGTATCATCAGTCTCGTTTTCAGAAGTTTGGTCAGGATTTGACATGTCTTGTCCTGTTGGATGAGTTTGCCATTGTATAACTATAGGTTTAATGTCAGCTTCTTCTTCCTCTTCAAGCTCTTCAATTTCAGCCTCCTCTATAATACTCTCACTTTCACAATCACTCATTTTTCTATTTTTTTTTAAAAAGCGAACAACTAATATAAAGCTATTTAGTTAATTTTGATTATTTATTTGCTATTTGCTCCTCTACCAAAAAAAAAATTTATAATTCAAATTCCTATCAGATTTGATTTTTGAAACAAACTTGGCACGATTTAGGCCTTGCGTTCGGCAGACTTCAACAAGTGCTAACAAGTCTAAAAACGATGCATGTAAAAATAAAATCTCATGTCATTTAATGACATATTACATTTCCCTTATAACTTATGACAATCCTATTTAATACACATAAAATAGTTAACATAAATGATAAAGAGTAAAAGAATATGTATTTAAATGCAATTTGAAACAAACTACAGAGTTTTGCATAGAAAAGTAGCCTCTCTTTCCCTATTCCCTACATGAAGTGTATAGGTACTTGCATTTCATTAAATTATCTAAATTCATAAGATTGATGAAAAATACGTATAATGTATAATATAGTAATGACATTGTAAAAGAAATATCTAAATAGTTTGTTTTATTTCCATGAATTTTCTGTTATGAAGCCGAGAGACACGAGACCCTTCGTACATATTATATATATATATCCTCAGTATAAAAGTAAAAAGTAATGCATCAAAAGTATACGTCCATATGGAACCCCCAAAAATATTGATCCGATTCTACATCCACTACAGATGGCTCGAGGGGCTTTAAAATGAAAGTTCGGCTGTTTTCTGGATCACTCAGGTTAGAAAATGTACAACTTAACCCCTATACCTTATTTTGGAAGATACACAAGTGTACATATGGTAACGTGCTAATGTTCATTAAAAGTAAGTAAGATATACGGAGATATTCCTACCATGTATAACATGCATTAGTTAATTTATATGCATACCTTGATGTAAAAAAAACATGTACAACAACAGGTATTCAATTACTACTAACTTTGTTCTTCAAAATCTTTAAAATATTTTTGCTGCAATTTGTTATTGTAAATTTCCTTTAAATACATATATATACGTGTACATGTTGTGTATAAAAGTAAAGCGCCTTGTAATCTCTATTATAACCTGTAGAAAAATAGGAATATACATAGTCTTCTTCATTTTAGGATTGTCAATCAAATACAGGGATGTACAAGCCTGGGCACAGACTATTGTATTTAGTACATGTAAGTATGTATGTAGTGTGTACAGAGACTGGAAACTACATAATATACAATGTACAAAAGTGCATACGAATAGCAAGCAAAGTTAATAAACTGTTTATTGTTTAGTATTTGGCTCCCTTACTACATGGTAAAAAACAGGACTAAATCATTACTTACTCCTTTTTTATTTTATTTTTTGCTTGCACCTTTTTCTTAAGCTCGACGCAAGATAATAATTAGACAGTCAAAAAGAAGGAGACTGCAATGATCTATTCGCATTAAATCCATCACAACTATATAGTATGTAGTCACATGTATTTTAAAATTCTATCCTATCTACACTGTAATTTTTTTAGTCCGTACTTCATACTAAATTTTCATTTATACATGTAAACACATTACAAATTACCAATGTATATGTATATGCATAAATGTGTATGTATCAACAATCAACATGATGTTCGTTTACCAGAGAGAGAGTATAATGTACAAAGTATAATATATTGTACATTGTACATAGCAAATAGTCATTATAATAACAATATAGTTTAAGACAAAAAGGAAGTATTAAAAAAAAAAAAAATTTGCGTCCCAGTAAAGAAAAAAAAATCTTAACGTGTTCATGTAATGAGACTGAGAATAAGTAGCAAGCAGGAGAGAACAGAAAACTTTTTTAGCTGAAGAGTGAAGAGTGTTGGCGCTACTCAAAAACAAATGTTTCATTTGTTTCATGTCCATGTTCACCCATCGCAAGTCTCGCTCATTATTGTATAATAGATAGATAGATAGATAGGTATATGGTATAGGTAGGTATTCTCAATTCTCAAGTATAAATACAAAATAGAATACAATTCAAAATTCAATGTCCCTACATGACACATTCATCTATGTGTAATGTGTGTATACACATAGAGATAGTTCAATAAAATATTTGCATTCTTTCTTCAAACGGATAAGTTACTGATCATCTCCCTTATGCAAAGTCATCATCATGTATCAATGAGTAAACGAAGACACTGTCGTTCATATATCTATACTCTATATAAGTATGGAGAAACACAAACGATACTAATATCATTATTATTATTATGTAACTTCATCCTCTTATAATATATTTGAGCACACACAGACAATTGTACATATTTATTTATTATGATGAGTACTACTACTGCTAATGGTAAATAGTAAATGAGTGTAGGCAAGTAGCTAAAATGTATAAACTGGCTATACACACGACCAAATATGTAATGTACATACTACATTACTACATACACACAACACTTAAGGGATGGCGGAAGAAGGTTCATAATTTTAAATCTTTGTATATTACAGAATGGGTTGGACAAATGGAAAAAGAACAAACTGATCATTTTACACATGTACATACATATAGGTAAGTAGTTACATGTCAATGTATTTTGTATTTTGCATAGTTACTACTACTACCTATTACCTATACAATAAAACATATGGATGAATAATAAAAATCTTTTGAAAAAAAAAATAGTTTCTACTACAAACATTATTTCTATCAGTATTCCGTATGCACTTATTATGATACCTTAACCGATGCACGATGTCTTAGCACAAGCTTCTGGAATGTGAAAAGTATACAGTATACTAAAACTATGTACATTAAAAAGAAAATGAAAAACATACATGTATACATACATGTATTATTGACAAAAGCAAGATAGACGATACGTGTAGATGAAACATTCTAAAATGTGCAGACATTTACAAGATTATAAATTTTAAAGATTAGTAACATTATGTGATGGGAGAGATGAGAAATTTTACTGAATCCTTTTGCATAATATCAATATATGCTCTCTGTACGTATACTTATTACAAATATGTAAAAGAATAGACACTAGACACACACATTCACAAAGACAATATGTATTTCCATTTCATATTTATCTCATGTGCACATTCAACATATTCATCTAAAATCTAAACATCTATAGGAATAGAAGAAAACTGAAATGAAGTGAAATGAAAAAGGAGAAGCAAAAAGGAAAAAAAATAATACAATTTTTCATATAGGAACTTTGAGTGACACGTTGTACCAGCCCAGTGGAAAGTCAAGGAGCTCTTAATAGCTCATAATTGAAAACTCCCTTCTCAGTCTTCAACGCCTTCTCGATTCTCGATCCACCGATACTTATCGGGACCATTTCAATCAACAAACCCTCGTACTTCCACAGCAGCCTTTTATTCACTCACTCACTCACTCTTTCTCACTTCCAACTTCTCTCCTTCTTCTTCTTCATCATCATCACCACCAACATGATCTTCTTCTTTCTCTTTCTGTCTCCTCTCATCATCACGCCATTTTCATTTGCCTTTACTACATCAGCATTGATTTCACCGATTTTAACTATACTTTCATTCTACTAAAGTACATCAACTTATTCATCATCATCATCATTATCATCACCATGTTCCAAATAAGATGTGATTACATTCAATAAATAGTCATCGAATTTCGATAGACTATAATATGTACATAGTTTGTATCACTTTTGATTATTATTATTATTTCATATCATTTCATTCTATACATGTCTGCATCTTCAAATTCTCCACAAATAATATTCATTTTTCAGGCTACCTTCAAAACTCTATTCACATGAATTTGAATGACAAGTTCATTCAAAGTAAAAATTACATCAAAATTGAAATCATACTAATAAAAATTATGTTTAGTTTTGTAAAAAAATATGGTGTACTCTTTATTCTTTCCTACTCTTGTATTATAAATTGTAAGTGACACATAAAAAGTACCAAGGCAAGTACAAACAGAAGCTAACTTTTTCTTTTTTAGTTTTTGATAATAATAATTTTTCCTATTTTCTCATTTTAAGATTGATTGATTAATTGAGAGATTAAATAATAGATAGCAAGTAGTAGTAAATAATACCACAATGGTTTCAAGTTTTTCAACATCATTAAATAAAAAAAAATATACATTTTTAATTTTTACTAAAAATATTAGCATACGAGTGTTAGAACATGTGTTTAAACTTGACGACTTCATCTTCAAGAAATTCTGATGATGATAATGCTGATAGTGATGGTAAACGTTAAAAGATGTAGTGAAACATGATGTCAACATAAATAAATGTCACACACAACAACAAGAACACCAACACACCAACAACCACAATGACAACATATCATGACATGTGAATACAAAGTAATAACATTACACATGTATACATATGTGTTTGGTGTTTAGTCAAGGACAGTGAAGTGGAGTGGAGTGAAGGCGTGAGTGGGGAAAAGGAAAGCAAATCAGCAAGTGACGTTGGTGCTCGTCGTTGACTTTCGACTTTCAACTTTCCACACACACTGATAATATTAGCAGAAAAGTCAAATGGAATGGGAAAATGCATGCATGTGTATAATATAGATACTTGACGAGAGAAAATCCAGAAAAGATAAGTGATGATGGAAAGAGGGTCCTTGGTCTCGTCAAAGAGTTGATACATGCACAATGTACAATGTAAAATGTAAAATGTGCAATGTATCTATTTGCATGTGTATTTGTATAGAGAAAGGGAACGAGTTTGTCAGTCAGTATCTAAAAGTTGTTTTGAATGGGGCAAATCAGTCCGGGGTAGATGATATACTATACTATTCCTGGATACTGGATTCTGAATACTGAATACTGAATACCACAGTTCTACTTTTCCTTTTGCCTCCATACTTTTGACAACAACAATAACTATTCCTACTTTGGCTTGTACTTGATATTGTATACTGTATATTATATTGAAAGGAAAACTCTGTCTCGTCATCAATACATACACAATGTACAAAGGGATAGACATATAAATAAATACATACACCTCTTTCTTACATGTACCGAGGGAAAAGGAGAAAGAGGACGAGAATAATAGTTACATGGATAGACAAGCCCCGATTCAATTTCCTCTGTATTGTCACTCGCCACACCAACTCTGCCACTGCTTCTCTCCTCACTCCTCACACATAACACTCTACTTTTACATTCAAAATCCACATTGACTGATAAAAAAAAAGTCCCTACAAAGACCATTCTTCAACTAAACCACACACACACATTCATTCCCTCACTCAGTCACTCAATCTCTTTTCCTACATCATTTACATACAACACATCATGACATATTATACGAGGAGATTACACAAAACACAAAATATCCAAAATATATGGTACAGATACACAGACAATATTTAAAAAGAGCACCCTTTCTCTTCAAGTACTTGAGAATACAGTGCACACTGTACAGTAACCGTGATTGTAACATTGAATAGGAATATCTAATAGTATTGGTAAACTATTTATGTATACATGATGCATGAATACATAAATATGAAAGGATATCTAAGAACCTCCTTTCCCTCATCTTATCATCAGAGTTTTCTCTCCCAGAGTAAAAAAAAAAATTTTTTTTTTGTCATTTTTTCTTTTCGTCCATCCGACTCCGACTATCCGACTATACGCTACTGAGACGACAAAGATAAACCCCTCGCTCAAGTATATTATTATATATCTTAACTTTGTGTACCTTTTAATCCACCACTACAATCCAACAACACTATCATCATCATCGTCATGAACAACAAGAAACCATCTATCTCCTTCGCATAATATTTATGTACACTGTATATAATGATTTCTATTTTTCTATGCCTGTTCCCTGTACACTGTGCACATAAAATTTATCAGAAATTTTCAACGTCTACACAAAATGCAAAATCCTCCATGTCTTTTACTTAATACTTAATACACAACTACGGAACTGACATACCGTACACCGTACACCATACTGTACAAAACACACATGAAGAAGTTACTATTTAACTTTTAGTATTTAATAGCTTGTAAATTCACTATTGTAGATATTACATGACGGGGTTCTATAGAATACAGAATGGACACTAGTACACTGTCATGTTATATGTTATGTTCCTTAGAAGAGTTAGAAGTAAACAACTTTACTTTAACAACACAAATTACCTGTACAAATATACAGGCAAAAAAATCTCAACCGGATCATCATCACATACACCTTAATGCGTATACATATCTACATAAAACAAAAACTCATAAACCATACACTTAAAGAATATACTCAAGTAATTATTTAAAAAATATCATCGTCATCATCGTGCACGAAAAACAACCAAACTATTACTACTACTACTACTATTATTATTACTATTACTTATTATATATGTTTCTTTTGTTTCATCTGAACACTTGAAATTTCTATGAATTAACAACTAATCGAGCAAAGTGTGTTGAGCTCTGTCCTGTACTCAAACGATGTGTGTAATAAGTAATATGAAGTGTAAAAAGACAATGATGTATACATACAATATACACACTTGCAATATTATTTAAGATTTAGTGTAAATGAAAATGTTTTACCAAGATCCACATAGTTCATGTACAATGTACAATGTACATGCACAGTACTTGGATACATTCACTTTAGTTCATGCATATGAATAAGAAATACGAATGAATAGATCCGGTCTTTATGCATATTAAAGACTCTAGAAATCAGCAACTCCAGCAACCATTCCAATCCAATGATCAAATTTTACCCTTTCCCTTGATTTTGGAAAACAAGAAACAACAATACTAGTAATTTGTTGTGCAAATATGAATTTTTCTTGTACAATGTACAGGGAGATTTGAATATTGTAGAACAATGTAAATGGAATTCAATGTAAGATGTGTCTTACATCAAACTCATGTATATTCAACTTAACTCCACATTGAATGCAATTTAAGTGAGCATCAATACATAATAGTCACAAGAAACCACTCAAATTATTTCAACTGGACACGACTGACTCTTGTTCGGAAAATCTTAAATTACGTTGTGTATATAGTATATTATACGTGTACAAAGTACAAAATAACTCTATATATTATATACAAACACTCATTTGATTGTTGAGCCTCAGTATCAGCATCAGCTCGCTCCGATCCATAAATGCAAATTCATTAGAGCAATAAAAAAGGGTGTGACTGCTGCCCTAACCACAGAAAAGAATCCGTACGTCTTTTAGCCTCATTCCAATTGTAAGTATCCCTCCAAACTCCAAATGTATGTGTGTGTATATTGTAATGAAAAATGTTTCTCTCGGCATTTGACGTTCCAATACAAAATTAGTATGCATCGTACTCTACTCTCTACTATCTACCTGTCTAAAGTCTAGAGTCCAAAGTCTAGAGTTTAAGAGATGACCATGTATGTATGGATGAGTCTACTGACTTATACACAAATGACACTTCTCCCAGTGGACATAGCTATCCGTAATACATAATAAAACAACTTATCGCCAAAGAGAGTCCATAACGTTTTGTAAGACATACCAATAATCTTGTACTCGCTTATGCTTCAATAAAACATGAAGTTCGGACAGTTAATGAGAGTATTGAACAAGGCAATAAGAAAACGATACAACTCAACTGTGCGCGGCTATAAAGTACATTACAGAATCCACACACCACAACCGAAATGAAGAGGATCTCAAGAAAATGAACCGATATATACAGACTACAGACCTCAACGAAAAGAAAATTGGAATATGAATTGAGAGCGAACGTCAAGACATCCACTTTTCTCTCTATGAAACTTGTTCCGATTAAGAGATTCAAAATCAAAGAAAATATACATACACATACATATAAATATAAAAATGATCCATAATATCAAAGTACATGCATGTATAATGTATATAGAACACAAACTCTTGAGTTTCTTCAATTAGTTTGTCTCTCAAATTTCCACTTGGATCTTTGATCTCGGATTTTGGGAGTGAAACAAACATGAGCAAAAAAAGTTGTAAAGAAGATGGAAATATTAAAAACTCTTTTACTCACTTTTGTAAGTAGTATGCATTCAAATAATAATAATAATGATAATAATAACAACAACAGCAACATTTTCAACAGAGCAGTAAACAGCTCAAGTATTACGTATTACATATACCCACGTTCAATGTTTTCTAGAGTGTACCGAGTGTAATGCAACATGTAGAAGAAAACCAATAAGATCAACTTCTTGCTGTTGTCGTAGTAGTAGTAGTAGTAGTAGTAATAATTGTAAAATTCTATTTTGATGAAATGGTGAGATAACATTTTGAAGAGGGTGAAAGAAAACAGAAACTTTATAATATGTATTTTATATTTTATACAAAATACAAAACACAAACAGAACGCTAAACACTACTTAAACTTTAGTTTCTATTGTTTCAAATGACAACACCTGGTTTAAGTGCCTACACTTTATGCAGTATAGTTAAAGATCAATGTAATATTATTGCTGTTATTACATTACTACAAAATAACTTGTACAAAGAAAAGTGCCTGTGACTTGTTACTTTACACAGATATTGCTGGGTTACAAACTGATTTTTATGCAACCGAAACCTACGCACCATCAACCCACAATTTTTGATCCCAATCAACAACCACCATTAATATTAATATTGCGCCTGTCTGTCTACCTGTTCACTATTCAAAGAAGGTGGAATACTTAAAGTTTCCTAGAAGAGTACCCGATTTCCTTCACTATTCACTAATCAAGACACATTAAAACTTTTAAACAATCTACAGAATATTGATTACCATCAAATATCAAAAGTACATATTATATTCTATGTTATACTTACTAGTAATAATACAAACGTGCATAGTCTTATCAAATTTGATATTGATAGCACTTTTGTATCATTTTGTATTTTAATGTCCTCTTCTAACTTGGTTCTATAATTTTTTGACATTATTGTACGTTAAGTCGATCATTTACGATATCTGTACGATTGAAGATTTTCAAAACAATTCGGATATTTTGTAAGGTTCTTAAACTTTCAATATTCCAAAAAATATAATAAAGGTACACAGGACAGAAACTCTAACCAACTAAAGTATTATACAGACAAACTTTACACGCAATCTTAAACGTAAAACACAAAACTAGTTTAAACAAGAGATGTGTGTACATTGTACAATGTACAGAGTATCGACTAAAATGTAAAATATATAGACAAGTACATTTTTTGACTATACATTTTTTTACAATATCTTTATGAAGCATAATGTATAATGTATATGTATGAAATACAGTACAGTCTTTGCTGCTGTAATAATAAATTATACAACATGAAAACCACAACTCGTAACTTCAATTTACCTCGATTCTCAATGCCAGTAAATACAAATCAACTTTCATACATGTGTGCATGAATATATTGTGCTTGTACATGTATAAAAAATTACTTTAAAAGTACATCCAAAAAGGCAATGTTTCACTACTCGGATAATGACGGGTAAATTTGAACTTAGGAACATCTACTATCTTCTCCTCTTCGTCGTTGTAGCATCCAGAAATATTTGTATATGGAAGCAGTACGATTTTTCTGAAGGATGTAAATTTAAAGTAAAAGGTACCATATATTTAGTTCAGAAATGACATACTCCAAGATATTCTTATTGTCTTGAAGTTAATTCTTTTAAAGTTTGTCATTTCTCCTTGCTTTCACTTTGTCCAAAAAGTTACGTATTTGATTCCTGAAAATGAACCATCTCTCTGAGTCTGCAGAGAAAGTGCGAGTAGCTCCAAAAACACAAATATGCATCATTGAATATTACCCACAATAGATTTAAAACAGTATGAAAAACTCTTAAACCTGTAGTCGTATTTATAAATCAGAAATTTTTGCTTGAGCATTTAAGGTATTCAAAGTATACGTACAAGAAATTAACTTGCGAATGTTTTTACTGCCAGAATATCGACAACTTTTTGTTATTAATAACTGCATATTATGGTACTAATATGAAATAGATGCTTTTTGAAAAAATCCAAAATCTAAAAGTATGAGCAACACTAGTGTATTACTTGTATATGTACGATGTACGTACAACATTCAGGAGAGAAAACTATGTGTATGTATGAATACGCTTGGAAAATATTTCCCTTTCTTTTCTGCATACACCCCGATTCCTGCTTTTTCTAATGTAGTTTTAACAGATACACGGGATCAAATTGAAACCTATCCGATCTGAACCCCTGAGATATAAAGGCATCTCAGAAATTTCAACCAATAATATTAGGTACGTAAAAATCACTCAAGTGAATAACGAATTTTAGAGACATTGCCTATGAATCTATCATTCAACATTCAACAGCTTTTACTCACTATTCACATAATATTTCTTCTTCCTATTTTCCCTTTTTTCAGTGAGGGGGTTGTGTTCAGTTCTCATTCAAACTTCAAACTTTATTCTTTACGTAAACATGTGTAAAACCATGTATTACACATACATTTCAAGCAATATTATGAATGGAAACTGGATTTCGACTAGATTATATAGTGCACATTGTATGAATGTGGGAGTTTATTAAGTATTCACCCAGATTCATTCAATGATCCTCCTCAAACTTTTATTGTTGCACATATTATGTACTTTTAAAAATTTGAAAGGAAGTAGTTACAGAGGACAATTTAATCCTGACTACGAGAGATTATGAGAGTGAATAGTTTCGAAAAAAAAATGATTACTACGATTTTAATGTACATTAACTACGGCAGTGTTGATTTAGTTTTGATATCATAATATATATTTCATTGGTTTGTATTTTATATTTTATCTTTGTATCTTTGTAATACCGGGAACTAGATAAGCCGAAAAAACTATGATATAGATGAATGGTAATAGTAATTATTATTATAAAAATGTTACTTACTTTTTAAGAGTGGAATATCAGCAGTTATGTATGTGGCATTTTCCTCCACGTTGTTCTGTTTAATAATGAAAAAGAAAAGAAAAAAAAAATCATTAAAATTTTTGCATAAAACATGGGTAAGAAAGCACAACTTTGCATTATTATTATTAACGAGTTTTAAACATACAGAATGCAGACACAATCACATAATATATTATTATTTCATTTTCATTCATGCAAACAAATCCATCCATCCACTCAAAAAAAATGACGAGAAAGATACAGAAAAAAACCAACATGAAATTCATTTCAGTCATTAAAAAATATCTAACATTTCTCGAATCATTTAAATTGTTATTATTTTTACCCCACGTCTCTGCATTGTACATTTTATCAAATTCAAACAATTAGTGGAAAGTGAGAGAAGATCACGTTCAATTTTCTACACATTATCCAGCAATGTTACAGATAGACTACAGTCAGATTTTTTTTTATCTACAGACGTTTAAAGTGTGTGCATTGTGCATACTATTATTATTATTATTATTATTACTATTATCATGACATGAGAAGAGCATGTATAAGAAAATTTATTATCAAGAATGTACAGTGTAAAACATCATTCAAACATTGAGAAAATCAAGTATATTGCTTTATGATGACTTTTATTATAGCTCTCTATTGCATCCATAAATAATTTCATCCAAATTTTAGAATTCTGACCCTCATCCAATTTTCCTATCATAATAATAATAATAATCCAACTCATGTGCATAACTTTAACTTTTATACGTAAGGCCTCTTTCTCTCTCTCTCTATCTCTCTATGTTACAGAGAGAGAAAGAAGGAGTGAGTGGGAGATAGAAATTTCATTGAGCTGGGTCTTAACATTCTCTTCCATACGGAAATGAAAAATGTAACCGACAAAAGCCCTAGCAATAAATGGAACATTGGAATATGCAGCTATTCCTTCTCCGAATTATATAATATTATACAATATCTACATGTACATATGATGCATCTTTATTAGTACGATATACTTGAATTTTGAATGCACACATAGCACAACTGAATGAAGAATGAAGCATTCCGAAAAAAGATAGGAACACGAGAAACTCCATCGTATTATATTATAACGTAATCTAGCTGCATAGTTAAAGAATCTTTCTCTCCTTCCTATCATCCTCTCTTTCTCTCTCGCCCTGTCTCCCTGCCTGTCTCTGTCTTTCTCTTTTCCTACATTCAACGGAGACCGAGTTCTTGTGTAATATGAACCACTGCATCAAAATCAAAACAATACCCTCATGCAAAATAACAGTAGCATTGAAATTGTTTTATGCTCTGTGAAAAGCAGATGAAAACACAGCTTTACGCTCACAGTTCATACTTCATACAGTAAAACAAATTATCAAACGCTTCTTGTTCTGAACATTCAATGTAAAACATAAAATGTCAAATGAAGTTGTGCCCTATTATACTCACATCTAAATTTAATTTGGAATAACGTGAGTGCAGCGTGCAGCGTACATCGTGCATATTTTAGAATTCAACACACATTTGTTCCAAATTCACCTTTTCCAAAAGCATAAAAGTAGATAAGAGCTAGTGTTAAAAGAGAAAAGAGCCGCTTCGAATGTCTAATGTCGAATGTCAACCAAATCGTATCTAGTATAAAATGTTTCATTTATACATTACTTGTTTCTTTCAGATTTTCAAATTTTTAGACTATGTGACTTTACATGAAATAAGAAATAATTGTTTTTTTTTACTTTACATTTAATGCTACAATCTTGTGTGTTTTTTAAGTTTTTAGTTTAGTTGGTACAATAATAAACCATAAAGATTTAATGTCATGTACCATGCTTGTGGAGTGTGGAGTTACTTCTCTTTTCAATTCAGAGCAGCTCCGTACTACATATGTACACTATGTACAATGTACAGTCATAAATAATAAGATGGCATGTATAAAACGAGTACTCTTTCCCATTAGTTAACGAAGTAGTACGAATTTTAGCACCAAAACTCTAATGGTATTTACTTAGTTTTTACAAAAAAAAAATCTTGCCATGGTTTTCCACACACAGTCACACAATTCCTCGTGGCATCAGAGGTTTTTGTCTTTAGTCTTTATACATGAAATGACAAAGAACAATTGTCTATCTACATGTTACATTCTACATATGTACAATGTACATTTACTTCATCATAAATATGTAACGCACACGCATCATTTTGTTAAGTGTAATTCTGTGACTTACTTGGCTAAAGTTCTATCTCTCGGGCCTTTCTTTGTCATTTTCTACAGTTATAATGATATGTACATAGGATATGACTAAATTATTTCATATGATCAATTCTAAACCTAAAACCTAAAACTATACGGTATAAATATATACTTTGTATTTGGTATACACATTACACATGATGTTAAATGTTAAATACTATAATATGTAATGTATAATGTGTGGCAAGAACGTGAATTATTTGTATTTGACATTATTACACACGGAATAACGATAATAATATTAAAAAGACATGAAGAAATAAGAATACAAGACACAAGACATGAGACATGTTGTAGCAAACGGTGTAACTTAAATGATTTCGTTTTGTTTCTTCTTCTGTATCATTTACTCATAACACTAAATGCAAGGTTCATAAGAGTCAAGTCAAAATATCACGTTTTCTTATTTCTCGTTTTCTACACTTCTTTTTCAGCGTTCCTTCCATCTATCTATCTATCTATCTTTCGTTCTTTCTTTCTTTCCCTCTTTCTTTCTCTGTCTCTTCTCAATCAAACCAAAAAGAACATTAGAGAGTGAGGATCGAATCATCTCCATACCACACCATATAATTTTCTACAAACACAAGACACAAAGTCATCTTAACTGTACGAAAGAATTTTTATTCTATTCTCTATTTTGTACGTGATACATGTTCAATGTTCAGTAAGATGTACATGAAAAAATTGTCTGTCTGATGTGATCTGATGTTAACCACTTATTTGAAACGGTCAACTATTCTGACATGTACGATCTACAATACATACATGTTTAGACTATTTGTTAAAGGAAAGTAGTGAAAACTATATGTATGCTGTATTCATATCTATCTTGTCCTAAAACCAAATCACTTTTGACCAGTAAACTGATTTAGTATCGTTTACGTCATCAGTCATAATACTGTATATCATCTATCTTGTTCATAATGGTAGTTTTCTGGTTTTCCTTTAGAATATTGAAATGTGCCTAATCTATTATTTGATTATTATTACTATTGTTACTACACAATCTTCCTATTACAAATGAATACATGTAGATGATCTGGATGAAATTAGTAAAGATTTGAATGTTGAATGTTGTATGTACACGAGGTTTCAATTACAGTTTACGATCCCTGAATTTTTTTTTTTGCAAGACATTTCAAATTGCATACTAAATTAATATAAAGCAAGTAGTAGAAAATAAATTACAAAAAAAAAACTTGAATACGAAAACAAACAAGTTGATCCAATGAAATTTTGTTAAACAATTGCCCAGTCACACGCACACACAAATCATACCCTCACCAGTAAAGAATGTGGAATAAATGGAGATGTAGCAGCACCAACCTGGCCATCGTCCATTGATATGGCATTGTGAATGACAAGTGAGTCCTGACCATCAATAGAAACATGTCCCGCCGGAACCAGGACATCCCCCCTCCGAATAGTGTACTCTCTACGATTTGACTCGTAAAAATTGGCTGTTGCAGCAGCATGCATATTGGAAGCTGCGGAAACATGGATGCTTTCTCCATCACTACGTCTTATCACGTCATGATGAGGAGAACGTTGTGCTGTTAACTGATGACCCTAATAATAGTAAAAATAATAATGAAAAAAAACCCATAAAATCATCATCTAAGTAATGCACATAAATAAAAACAAAGCATCATATCATAGATACATAATATTTCGACTTTCGATCATGGTTTTTGTGAAATTTCTGTAAAATTCCATAATATATTATTATTATTTGATACAGCTGGATTATTGATGAAAAATTTAAATACAATTTTGACGTACTTGATAATGCTGTTGGTGTAAGGAATTGAGCTGGGAGTATGGGTCACTCCCGGCAGAAAGATGGGCCGCAGCATGAAAATCAATCTGCTGTTGCGTTGTTGGAAAAGGTGGAGGAAAGTAAGGTGGTTGAAAATCTGTTGTTGGTGTCATTCTTGCCGAGGAAAAAGACGCAGTTCCACCCGATCCTGAACCGATTGTGGTTATGGCACCTAAAGAGCCCCCATGGCTACTCACCCGCTCCTGGAATAAAGAAAAGAGAAAAGTTTGTTTAGAATTTGATGGAGTTATCATTCATAACATTTCATAACATGGATGTCATGAATAAATCTGTACGCGATATGCGATTATCACGACTAATAAACAAATCACGTTCTATCAAAAGTTTTTTTTCTGACTAAAGTCAAAACTAGTATTCAAAGAACATGGTAAGAACTTTTCGGAAAAAGAGATGAAAGTTCTGAGGTTACTTAATAGTTACTGATGAAAATGTACGTTTTACAAGTACTTTTTATCCAAGTCTCAGGTACTGAATCCTGATATTTCAGTAAATATATACAAGCGCGAGAAACACGTTATCCAAATAATAATAAATAGAACCAAAGAAAGTTTTCACAACGTCTCAGGGAACAAATGAAACTAGTAAATCAAGTCCCTTTGTTAATATAAACACATACTTATTATTATTAATAACCAAGTTTTTAATTTCATAATGTATTTAAATCCAAAACAACAACATGTATAACATGTAACACAGCAACCTCCTAAGCTCACATTTGATACAAATCTTTTAAATACACTTAAAATCCATAAAATTATTCACCGTCAAATATTGCGGGAAACATTCATCCGTACATTTCATTTTAGTTTGAAGCTCACTTTGAACAACAAACTAAAATATCAGTGTACTTCTTTGAAGTTGACTCTTCACTCTTGTTTTAAATCGGTCTAGTTTTCACCAATTTTAACTAATTTATTTAAAGTACCACACATTCAGTTCACCCCACAAGCTAATAGTTATTTATGTATTTACACTTGCAATAAGAAGTAAAGCCATTATGATTATGCCTTCAGTTTGTACTTGAATACACATTTGAACATTAACATGTTGAAAACATTTCTGACTTTCTCCAATGACAAAAGTCAAAAGTCAGAAACCAGACAGTGTATATGAGAAAAAAGTAACTAGGAGATGTTATATTTATTAATACGAAGACACTAAAAATTTTACACATACACACACTAGATTAAAGATGAGTTCTTTTATTTTTCATATACCACCATTTTTGTGATAGATCGAATAGGGGTAAAATAATACTCTGATGTATATTGCATGTATTTTTTGTATAGTTTGTATTAATATCGTAGTTATTGCACAAACACACAACCAACTGGACACTCTTGTACATTTTGTATTTTGTACGCCGTCAGTAGAAAATACCGATAAATAGATTCATGATGATTATTAGATTATCAATTATCAAATATCGTTAATCGTTCCTAAGTAACCCAAATGTAAATTTTCACTTAAACTTTTCCACTGTTTTTGTTTTGTTTTTTTTTGGGGCTATATCCTAAAGTCTTTCACAGCCCAAAGTCTTCTCTGATACTTATATAATAGCAATAACATTAATAATAAACAATTTTAAGCAAGTCTAACTCCAGGGGCTGGGACATTTACTAATTAATTGCTTATATACAAAGAGAAAGGAAGGAAGAAAGAAAGAAGATTTAAAGAGGGTAAAAAATGAGAATCGCCACCGGGATATTGGTATGTTAGAGTCGCGTGTCTCGTCTGAAAAGTTAGAGCCAACTGAGATTTTTTGGATATGAACAACCCAGCTTATGAAAATATAACCTCACTCACTGCTTCACTCACCCTTCCTCCCGAACTGTTGCTAGCTTCGGGATATTCAAGCCCTGAAAACCATTCCCCTCTCTTTCTCCTTCTCTCTCACTCTCTTTTGCTCCGGCTCTCACATCATCATTTCTACATTATACATCAGTCTACAGTCTACACTACACATCTTGTATCTTGTATGAGCATAGAACCAAACCAAAATGCTGTACACAACTGCATCACATTAATAATATGTACTACTAACTAATAGGATGATAACTTGTAGTACATTGTACATTGAGCAGACATACAGACGTTGGTATTTGTACATTGTACACACTTACACATCTCTCACACAGATGTGTACAAAATGATCACCTTTTTCCCTATATACAAGCCTGCCCTGGGCATTTATAGACTCAATAAATTGGATACCGAACTACATTATCATCCCTATATATGATGTGATTCTACCTTTATTTATGAATTAATAATTTTTGGGTTGTCATCTCATTTGTTCGTATGTACAGAGTCTTAGAGTTCCAGCTCATGTTTATTACTGTGTGGTCAAGATTTTTTCCCCGAAAAATTCCAAAATATCTCAAGTCTTAAACTTGAACAAAAAAGCACAAAGCACATGTTGTGTGTATCCCGTTCATTTCCATTTCTTTTCATACACTGATACCTACAACCTACAGCCCAATTATTATTGTAGATTGTATATACAGCAATAAAATTATAATACTGGAATCCTTCCTGAACAAACACATGCACAGCCACAATTATAAATGTAAATATAAAAGGAGTATAATTTTTGTATCCAAAATCCAAAGACAAATAGGGGCAATTCAAATTCAACTTTTTGAAACAAAAATATGTACAGTGTACAATGTGCATTTAATGTATAGAACATTTTCAAGGAATCTATTCTTTCAGATTGTACACAAATTATACATAGTAATAACGGCATCAAATAGAAACAGTATAGAAACAAATAAGAAGTTTCCAGTGAGTATCTTATTCTTCACCGTTTTACTCTGTTGAACACACACACACACACACTGACAACCCCGATTTTCATGTCATTTCCTTCCATTTCTGGACTCATGGACAAACTAATATTGATTTTGTACTTGACTATTCAGTTTAAAATTAAGTGTATCATTTCCTATTCTGAATAGCCCTTAATTGATAAGACGTGATTTAAAACACTGCCCAATCCCCCAAAAAACCACCGCAGGCAGAATCTTCATTAGATTATGCATAAATAAGCTCAAGTAAACATTTGACAAACTCAATTTGATTCCATGGAATAGGCAAAAGTTTAAATCCTACTGAGATTACAGGGAGAGAGAGAGAGAGAGAGAGAAAGAGGGAGTGAAAGATCACAGACAGAGACACGTTTTAAGACAGAGCGAGAGAGAGAGAGAGAGAACGAGGGAGATCTCATTTATCATTACTTAAGTGGGAATAATCTTTTGTGTAATGAATTATTATAGAGTCAGTAAGTAATGTTGTTGATTTTACGCAATAATATTATACATTATACAGTATAAATATTAAAAGGTTGAAAGCGAATAAATCAAAAACTCTAAAATTCATAGGAATTTATTGTGCTTTCACCAAATATAGGCGGAACCTGAGACTGAATCTAATATTCAATGAACAATTATTTACATATTAAGAATATTATCATATTAAGATTCAATGAATTACTGGTATAAAAGTACACAGAATTATTATTGATTATTGAAAACTATAAAACGGAATTGAAAAAATCCTAAAACAAGCCAAAATGATTTATATTTAATGCATTTGGCATAATATTTTATCAGAATTCAGAATCACTATGAAAAAAGATTTATAAAACTCTTTAGACATTCTTTAATACTTTTGAGTTTTATTCTTAATCCATACACAATACCATGCTACATGTACGTTTATTTTAAGTTACCTTGAAAAACATTGACCGCAAAATAATAATAATAAACTCTTTACATCTGTTATTCATTCTAATTGTGCTCAATGAATCCTATTCATAAAACTCATGTTTTACTTATTATTTCTTAATGTGGATTATCATCGAGTATATGAGTACCTAAATCCTATTTATTATTTTAATTGGTAATGTCAGTAATACTGACACTAAGATATTCATAATCCATACACACATATAAAATATGTATGTACATTATACATGATACATTTTACATCTGGTATATCAACAAGAATGTTTTTTGCTCTTGAGAAAAAAAATCAATTAAGCATTTAAATGATATATATATATATATATATGTGTACAAGACTATTTAGAAATTTTCCTTAATGCATGACTTTGGAACTTTGGAGAATGATCATCATACATTTGTATACATATAACGTATAAGTAGTAGGATGTTCCTAGAACGCCAAAAATTTTTGACGATGATGTCTAAAAACTTTGGGTGTACACAGACATTTATAAAGTGTACAATTTACAGACACACACAATATTACATGTACATGTATATATCTGTACCTGTAAGTACTACTCGACAATAAAACAGGTGCAATTAAAAAATTCCACTATATTGGATTGGGAGAAGAAAGAAGGAAGATTTTTACAAAGTGATGGCAGTAAAGAGTAAAGAAGGTAACTCCTTTCACAAGTCTCAGTGATGATGAAATGTGAGGTGAGTACATTGAAACAATTTTGACTTTTTATATTGTACATTGTACAGGGTACATGTGCTCTGTCTTTATTCCTCCTTCTGTCCTTTTGTCTACTTGGAAAAATGGTAAAAGTTTTTAAAGTAATTCAATATCACATCAAGTCACACTAAGACTATAAGAGAATAAGTAGATGCATACTCACACATAACACTCTGACTCATTCCATGTGTGTGTTTTGTGTACAGTCTACAGTCTACACATAATATGGGTACTTTGAAACGGGAATAGACCCACCCAAAGAAACTCCTACATACGAGCTGATATGATGATCAGTCATTTCTCTAGTTGCTGATCACCCCCACTAATATTCCAAAGAGTAGTTTTCTCTCTTAAGACTACATCCAATCTCAGCCCAGTTCCCAGTTCAGTTCAACTCAACTACTCAACTCAATTCAGCTCAGCTCAGCTGGCTGATGGACTTGTTGTAATCAAATGAATAAAATGAGTGAGTGAGTACATTATTTCTTGTTGAGGAAATTATTCTGTGTGATCTTTCATCTTCCATCTTTTCTCTCTTGTTTCTCTATTACTTGCAAGTTAAAAGATATGAATTGGATAGAATTGGACAAACAACATCCATTTTCCAGCCAATTTCCACATTTCCAAGTCTATACATTTTTATAGTATCTGACTCAATACTCAATACACAATACTCAATACACAAATGTAATACACACAGTGTGTACATAAAGTATTTTATTGAAACTTCATAAATAACTATAAACAAGTTTTCTATGTGCCTTTTTACTTTTTATCGTGACTCCCCATCTTCATCTATATTCCTTAACATGTTTCCACATGAGACATTTACCAGCCTCTGAATGGCGATAACTATAGAGACAGTTCAAGTTATCGCTCTTTCCGTGTACATAAAGAATAAAAATGTATTTACACACAAGCAATAAACACACATACACGACAGTATGAATGGCTTATATTATGTTCCATGTTACATTGTTACATGTATATGGTAGATATGTAAACACACGTATAAACAAATACACCTGACAAAGAAAAAATTTAATTTCTTCGAGTCTAGTGTAAACGATGCCCACTTCATAATTTTCTCCCCATACATGTTGCATGTTGTAAACATGTGACATAATATATTATAATTTATAATAGAGAGAGAGAGAGCCAGGAAAAAGTGGGAAAAGACTGAAGAGGTTCTATCATCAAAAAAATTAACAAGAGAATATTAGAAATACGAGAAAAAGATGCAAAATAAAATAAAAAAAATACAGGGAACTGGGATGGAAGGAGAGAAAAAAGAATTATGCAAATACTTAAACTATTATCATTATAATCATTATACTATACAACAAAAACCATAAAGTTAATGGGAAATAAATGAGTACCAGTGTTTTTTGTTTGCAGATTACTCTTTACACTTTACACTTTAAACAACAAGGAGAGATTTACAATAATACAAGAGGATGTATGCGTGTATATGTTCGTATGATTTAAAACCAGCTAACAACTTTAGACTCAAAGCTCAAAGGTGTAGAGTGTAGAATGTTCTGAGCGTGCGTCCATTATAATATAATCAGACAGCACGACAGACAGAATTGAACCAGTCTTCCTATTATTCTTCCTCTTGCTTCAGAAAAAGGGAAAAGATGTGTGTACCATAAAAGATCAGGTTTTTTAGGATAGATGGATTGATGTTTCTACGGGAATCACCAAATTCATCTAACTGGTGATGTAGTTAGGTTTTTATCTTAATCTATAAGTCTATACTTTAAAGTATACATATTCTCTGTCTTAGACAATATATATATACATTTCATACACACATGCATCACTATTATTCACATAAATTTACATGCATGCATATAATATTATACAAACACGATACTTGAGTTTTGATGCCTAAAATTTTGACAACAGTACATATTCAGCTATAGTGTATAGACACTTGATGCTTGATAGATATTTACATATTATTATTTCAAAATTTATCAAATTTACAAAATTATAATGCATCATACTGTATTCAACGCTTATAAATAAGAATATTATATTTTACAAATATGAAAATGTACAATATAATTATTTATAAGCATAATATAGATCACTCATCACTGATAGTAATCGAAATATAAAAAAAAAAACAAAAAAATATTCATATATCAAACAAATGGCATATCTGTACCAATAATAATAATAATGATAATAATACATTTTGTCTGAGTAGTAATGTTTAGCACGTTACATACGATTTTTATGGACACCCTAAATAATATGCATAGTAAAGAATACAAACTACAGACAAAAGTGGGATAGACACAGACACAACGTCATCTGAAATCTCGATACATTCATATTAAGTAAATTTAGCTCGAAGGAAATGAATGCTTTTTGGTTAAAAATGCAGGATATTGTGCCGTAGGGTAGACAGACGCAAAAATGACCCTCGAGGTAACTAGGATATACCTCAAAACATCCACACGGTGAGTGAGTGAGAGAGAGAATCAACTCTACTACTACTACTACTATTACTACGTCGACTACTACTCTACGCTTTTATCAATTGTGACCTCTACAGACCCCTAGGCCATCCAGGATCTCGAGTATTTTAAGATACAACTAATATATAAACTTTAATACACACTGAATGTGTCTGTGCGTAACATGCGGCAATGCACTTTTTCTACAATACATTTGCACATGCACCTCGTTTTTGTTTAAGCATATATACATTTGACATTTACCTTATTATTATTACTACTATTGCTGTTATTATCATGAACAAAAGTACAACATACATACCTGAGAGTTATCACTATCATCATGATTACATGTTATTTACTTCAACCAATATAATATTAAAAGTTAATATGAATACTAAATGAAATAGGTAATATAAATATTTCATTTACGATGATACAAAAATTGCAACAAGGTTAATGATCAAGTTTTTTTAATCATGGAAATGGAAGAATTTCTTCCATAGAGTATAATACTTAGTGAACAATGGCTTAAATTCTGTATAAGATAATACCATCAACATGTATGCATACATATAGAGAGAGAGGGAGATATGGAGTTCACTTCATATTACACGGTAGAAACCAAAAATAAGAAGAAACACCGAAAAGATATCAGTACAGAAAGTTGAAAGGAATTCTTGGAGGACCTAATTAAAATAATGTGTATGGTTGGTTCCTGGAACTTGTCAAACAAAAAAATGAGTATTTCTTGTAATGCACAAGAATAAATACAAAGTACAAGTGACCGTGAATTTTAGAAAGGTTAATACTATACAAAATGTATAGAGTTGAAATCTAATTATAGTACTATTATCGGTCTTTATATAGTGTACCTTCCAATATAATCACAACACAACAACAATTTTCTTTCTTTTTCATCCAACTAAATAGTTGATACATACATACAGTATTATAATGTAGCATATACATTCATTTTTTAAAACCATATAATATGCATGAACAACAAATGGAGACTAAAGTTGGTGTTTATATATTACTATATAATATATATACTGTTAAAGAAACTGTATGACATTTACTCGAAATTTTACGCTTGAATTTTTCATTTCGTATTACCCACATCTAGATAGGGCTAAACACTATATGTAATATTTGTACATAGGGTATTATAATACTTATTTGGTTCCCATATATTATAATATATACAGTCACACATCACACATACAATACTTTTATAATACGATTTTTTTACATGCCCTCCCTTTAGAACATACTACATATATATGTATTATTATTATTATTATTATTCCTTTCTTTCCAGTTCAACAATAATAACAAGTGCATGTAATGTATGAATGTCTGTATTTATGTATGTATGCATGTATGTGTGAATAGACTGAATGGAATTAGAGTCCTTCTCCGACTTTTCAACAGCAGCATTTCTTTTTCTTTGTTATTTGTCAAGACGATCACTATCATTCCGCTTAAGCAGTTTTTACAATACAAAAAATCGAGAAGACCCTTCCACCACAAATGTATGTACTATATTGTACATAATATAAGACAACTGGTAGATGTATATATGCATGTTTATAGATACATTTATTCATGTAGTTCAATAGTTAAATAAGGCTGTATTTATTAAATATAAAATATTAAAAATAGTTTTAGTTCTTTGCATGTAGGGCTTAAACTACTCAAAAAAAAGTTTTTAAAATGTTTCACAATTGACAAATAACTACATTCTACATTAGAATTTTAAAAATTTTAAACGTTAAATTATTTACCCTGCTCGAAAAAATAAGTATATTTTATTTAATATTATTATTATGTAAGAAAAGTATGATCTAAGAAAAGGTTTTGGTTATTGATGGTCAATTCATCAAATGTTACAATATTTTCTTTCGCTAGTACAAACATTTATCAAAGTAAATATTTTTGCATACTTATATGATATTTGATGGCTTGAATAAATTCTAAGCATGTACTTACATACTTGAAATATGAATACTAATATTAGTTTCTTTTGACGATACATAATATGAGCTAACTATGCCGTACCTATATCTATACTTATCACTGCATTCATTCATTGATTTGACTGACATTTAACGTTTATGATGTACAAAATACCTCCACAAAAATTACGAATCATTAATCATATCAAAGAAGAAGAGGTAGAATAACTAAGACTGTGTACTGTGTATAAGAGAAAATATATTATTACATAAGAGGAGGGAGAGAATTCTAAACAAGCTTTGAATTTGGTGATGAGTCTACACATATTATATCAAAATGACTTTAGAAATGACAGAGTCTACTATGTATTATGTATGTAGTATGTGTACGTAATACAGTCAGTTAACTATGATATTTATCACAATATAGAGTTCACACTGTTAAAATACTGTATATAGTACAGTGTATTGCATTTCTAAAAATTCTTTTCATATTATGTAGACTTAATACAGATTATTATTAATTCCATACTGAAACATATTAATGTATGTATGAAGAATCCAAAGTAAACAGTTAAAAGAAGAAGTAGAAAACTTTAATTATGCAAGTAAGTACTTTTATGGACCACCCGATCGTTAGATTATGATCGTAACTTGCAAATATATCAAAAAGATAAATTGGAGAATTTCCAATTGACTGTATAATAATAATATTATAGTCTAAATTCAAAACTTAGACATTTGAACAACTTCAAATGTAGCTATAGTCTAGACAAAAAAAAATTAGCGAGCATTATTATACAATTTTATGTGAATGTGTTTGGTTTAAAAAACTGGATTGTGGTACTCACAGGTTTTCTTTGATAAAGTCAGAGATATACTCTCACTCACTCACTCAGTCAATGCGCATAGGATGCAGTCAAAAGCATTAATGAATGCTTTGTGTTCTGAGAGAATACTATATAACTACTTGTAGAGCCGGGAGCAAAGAAATCATAACAACACTGTGACCACGAGATCCCTATAGGCTAAAAAATTGTAGATTTCATACATAAATACATGTGTGTGAGCATTTCTGAAATGCTATATTAAAAACAACCCACAAATAGTTCAATCTAAAATGTATCAAGTCAAATGTTGAAATGCAATGAAAAGGACTAATAATAATTTTAATTATTAGTAGTTAGTAGTAGTAAAAATTCCATTTGCTGAATGTTTTTAAATCCTTCTCAAAAATGTCATACAATAAAATGTAAGTAGATGGTAAATATTTGTGAAACATGTACAGAAAAATACCAATATTTTACATTTTCTGTACCGTATTAACAAAATAGAAAAGCTAAAGTGAATACAACAAAAAAATGTTACATAAACCCTACCTCAACCGCTACAAATATTTTAAGAATGAGAAATATGAAGACTAATATATACTTAAAAATATTAAGCTATATATATTCCATATTTTCTACGTATATAATTAGTGAAACTATGCTATATTATCTTTCAAAGTTAAGGTTGACATTAAAAAATATTCTCAAAAATACCTATAATAATGTGTACCAAGAATTGTGTATAATGGAGCTATACTAAACACAAATTATTATCCAACATGATAATTATTATAGTGATATAATTAGACCTTGGAGTTTGCGATATATTATAATAATATTATTATTATGTTGATATTTGTAAAGTAAAAAAAATTAAATTAAATTTACATCATTGACAGTCCCGTCTCCATTTTCGTCGTCTGCTGTAGCTTGTTGAATAATGAAATGAACATTCTGAGTCACAGTATTAGTATCTCCATTGGTATGAATTGTTAATTGTTTTCTTGGTAGTAGAGCTTCTCCATCCGTGTCAACATCATCGACCTCACTCTTTGGCACAATTGACATGAGGACAACTTGAGTTCCTTCGGGTATTATTTGTCCATTTTCTGTCGTTGTAGCTGTGGTTGTTGTAGCCGTCATTATTCCCGATGAAGCGGTTACGATGGTTGCAACTCCTCCATTTGTCACCAAATGATGTTGTTGCTGTTGTTGTTGTTGTTGTTGGTGGTCACAATTTGATGTATCCATAGATTCAATATCTCCACCGTTAACCTCTCCATGATTACCCCCTCCATCATTTTCCATATCTTCCCCATGACCATTGCTATTATTATTATTATTGCTGTTATTGTTGTTGTTATTATTATTATTGTTGTTGTGATTGTGATTACTTGATGAAGTGCTACTACTACTGTTGTTAGTACCCGTGTCTTCTAATGGATCTCGATCATTCATATCCGATTCATGACTCATGGTATTATTTGTCATTTCACATTTCATTATTGCACTGGATTTATTATTATGTTGCGAGACGACTTCGGTGATAAAATTAATAGATGGTAAATTTTGAACAGGTACATGTGTTATGTTTTTCAATTGGGATGCCGAAAGCACGTACATGGAAATGTTTTTGGTGTGTTTTGAAAAAACAAAACACTACCACTGATATAATAAATATGTAGATGTATATATATAAATTTAATATTTAATTGGTATTATCCAATTTTAACACAAGTATTATTTTGTTATAATAATACTTTACACACAATTTCAACTTTCAACACAAACGTTTTGATATTCTCTGTATATTTTGTATTCACAATTTTACTCTATTTGATATGTTAAATCCTGAATCCATATTATTTTTATATTATACACATAATAATATATAGAGATCAGTCTTGTCTATCTTATTATTTTTATGTCATTTTCTTACTTTTTAAATATTTATATTAAACTTTTGTTTTTACTATTTAAAAATAATCACAAATTACAAATTACACATACAAAAACGAAAGACACTTTTAGATATTTTCAAAAGTACTTTTTAATAGTTTTAATATTATTTGTACACCTTAAAAAACAAATATTATGATACAAATAACAATAATACACTTTTATTTTTTATAGTCATGATATGAGCAAGACTTTGTAATTAATTAATATCGATGTATTTTAATTGGACGAAAATAATACTGTTGATTTTCTTTTTTCTTTCTTTTACACAAAAATATTTTTCAACCCTGTCTGTCTTTCCCACTGATTTCACTCTCAGTGCTGATTGAATTTTCAATGTCAAGTGCAATTCTTTCACATTCTCAAAATACTAAACGACAGAAGATATTACAATTTTATAATTTATAATGATACACATACACTTTTAGTACATGAATGTAGAAAAAACTAATACAGTGACACAATCTTTTTACACTATATACGGTACAAACGTTTTTCAAATTTTCAATAGAATATATTTATTTGTGTACAGCGCCGACGAAAGACGAAACAAATAGATATAGTTAAGTAACTATTCACTCTGTGTATTTTGTACATTTGTAAACTTTGTTAATAAATATTTTATTCTTGTACTTAATTTGTAATATTTTGAATTAATAAACAGGATGATGTTGATATGCTGATGAAGCCACTGTCCAATTATGATGTAAATTATAATAATATATTATATACTTGTGTATGTACGTGTGTATGTGTCTCTGTGTGTGTTTGTGACAGTCAATGTAAATGACGAAAAAGAGTGTGGAAAAAGAGCTACAGACACTGTTTTTGTGTATAATGTATAATATAAATGTGTATTAGGGTACAAAATAATGCAATGTGTACTGTAGTAAAAACAATATGCTGATAAATTCTAAAGTAAAAAGTAAAAAGAGAGAGATTCACAAAGAAGCTCACACTCACATAATACACATTGACTTAATACTAATACTAATACTTAAATACGTGTATGTGTGTTGTGTGTGTATAATATATATTGTGTGTATACAGGTATACAGAATAGAGGAGATAGTTGGATAGATGTGGATACTTGATATACGAAATAGAAATAATATACGCTTTTTTCAGTCTATGTCTATCTCCAGCTAGTCAAATATCAAATATACGTAATTTTTGGTTGGTTGAAACGAAATACACAATATTATAATATACAACAATATTCCGCATAATATATCGTATATATCTATCTACTCGGGACTTGGTACACTCATAATATATATAGTATATAATTCAATACAATGGAATACACAGGTGTATAGATGATGATACAAACTTGATAGACTACTACTTCTATTACTACCAAGACATACCAAAAACCCAAGATGGCTTCGTACGTTGAGAGAAGTACGGAGGAATTTTTTTTTTCGCGTGGGTATTATATTCTATCCATCTATATAATATTATATACCTCTCTTTCTTACTCACTCTTTCTTCTTTAGAAGCTGTTGGAAAGAGAGAGAGAGAGAGAGAGAGAGACGGAGAGAAGAAAGAAAGAATAAAGTTGAGGAGAAGAAAGACAAGTCGAGAGAAGTGAAAAAAAGGTAGGTATAATATAAGTATACATACGACGGGGCAAACGAAACGGGGAGGTTGGGACAGACAAATGCAGTATATAATGTAAAATGTAAAGCTAAAACCAAGCCAACTCTCAGACATATACATGTATACATGTACAAGTTAAAAGAAGATAAAACCAAAAAGCAACAAGTTGAGGATATATACAGACAACAATATGCACGTATCCATTGGTACTACTACTATCCAGGACAGTACCAATGGAACTTCCTTTCAGGTAGGAAAAAAACAGGTACCTGTCTAGCACACCTGATGATCATATAACTCTTTTCTCTCCTCTTTATTTCTATAATAATATACTAAATATATACACGTATCTATGCATGCATGTAAAAATACAACACTACATGTATACTGGAGTGTGTAGTGTATTATATCATAGATCATAGTGGACACAGTAGTACACACTACACACTACACACAATATGAGTACATATTAAATACATTTTATATAAATTTACATATACACATTACGTGTATGCATGTTGCATGGAACTCTCTGTCGATCTATCTATCTATTTATCTATCTTCTATTTCCCCTCATCTGATCATTACACACTATTGCACAGGAAAAAATGCATTTAAGATCAATCATAAAACGTGATTGCGCTTTCTCTCTCCTTCTCTCTGTCTCTATTCTCTGTCCCATCTTAACATTCTCGATCAAATCCAACTTGAAATCCCATCAATATCCACACCTTTGATATTATACATGTGTGTGTGTGTGTGTGTGTATGTATTTTCTATTTGCATACAAATTTATTTTATACTATTACATATTATATACTCAAAACATAATAGAATACGTTGATGATGACGATATCAAAAACATTTTACTGAAATCCAGCCAAAGTCCACATTTAGCTTGTAAACGGTAAGCATACAACATACAACTATAATATTACATTGTAAATGATAATCCTCACACTTGAATGCTTATTGCTGTTCATTATTTTTAGCATAATATGATGTACAATGTACAGTCATGACTGGCTCAGGCTCTGATGTAAAACGATCGTACTACATAGTAAATAGTATATTATACTATGTAAGTACATATATATATAGATGAGTAATGAGTATGTACTATGAAGATGAAAAAGTGCATGACGTAATGTATCGATTGTCAATTATTATTAAAGAAGTATAAATAATTTTCTTCTCAGAAGTTTACATAAGTAGCTTTAGCAAAACACGGAACGCAGAATGAGCTAACGCTGAACTGAACTGAGAACTGAGAGATGAGAGAGTTGAAACTCGTATGCATAGCAAAGAAGCAGTACAAAGAGACTGTGATTCAAATTCATTTTTGCGCCTTTCAATCCATTCACATGCTGATTCCTATTCTTCTACGGGTAATATGTACCTAATATCTAATATCTAGAATGACGTACAAAGTACAATCTACAATCTACAGTCTATGGACTATGGACAAGAGAAAAAAATAGATGACCAAAGGGTTTTAGACTCAGGCCAAACTTTTAAGGCAATACGCTCAAGGCGAAATGTAGAGAGACAAAGGAAGAAAGAAAGAAAGATGTAATTTTAAAGCAACACTTCAAAATCCTATCTTAAAGATACACAATAATATACATACCTAATACATACGTACATGTGTGTCTTTATACTGTTGATTTCATAGAATATGGTCCATCGTCCATCCCTTTTAAGAGTAAATACTCTTGAGTGGACATTGTACAACTTGCAAGGATTTCTTATAACAAGTTTGTATTTTATTTGAACCAACAGTAATACAGAATATCCAGCATCACTAAAATCCTTTGTGTTTTCAATATAGAAAACATCGTGTGTATAGTCTATAGTCTATGCATATATAATGGTACTTTGGTTGTTGCAGATTATGTGATTATTACGATCTACTCGGTATATATTATTACATGTTCTATGTATAGGTAATAGGTAGAGTGTATACTGTATACATGGAGTATTTTTCCATATGTACTTTATACTTTATACCTGTGGTGTCTCACATCACGAAAAGGAATGAGATTTAATATATAAAAATACCCTGTATACAATATACAATATACAGGAATACAGCAACCAGCATGTACAACAAATCCGCTTTACATAGATACAAAAATAATTATGTAGCAACTTTGATTGTAATAGCATTACAACAACAATATAATGTTCATTCTTGGTTCTACTCACTATCAAACATTCAAATCATTAGCTGCATGCATACAAATATCTAAATACAGAATACAGCATAATATTAGATATTAGATATACTTACGTGATGCATAATCCAAAGCATAATCTGCTTTGCTACATCTACATATACTCTGTACTCTATACGTGTAGTCAAGTTCAATATACATCGGATTTGGTATATGGGCAACACACCAACTATTATCCAGTAACGAGGAGAGGCTAAAAAACGGATGGACAGGTACCTTATATCCATACTCTATACTCTATACTCCATACAAGTATGTGCATTGTTAGACATTACATTTAGGTATCTGTATATCTTTTTTGTTGCCTTTTAGTGTGGTTTGGTTTGGTTTATTAGATACATGTATAATATACGGATGCACACACTCTGTACTCTGTACTCTACACTGTGTACTGTACACTACATGTATATGCATGATCCTGAACTAAAGGCTTTAGATTTTTTATTCGAATAGCCTTGACTCCGAGGAGAAACATCCCATCATTCGTCAACCCACCTGTTCTTCCCTTTTAATACTTACTTGGAATACTTTGAAAAGCTTTGGAACCATTGTCTGTGTACTGTGTACATCTCTCTCTGGCTTTCTGACTTTGCATCGGGGATTCTCACAGGATTCACATTGAATACACACTATACACTATACAGTGTACAGGTAAACCAACCACCAACCACGTACATAGTACATAGATTTATACATGTGTAGAAATTTGATGCTGGTAGAGACACACAGAGAGAGAGAGAGAGACAGAGACTCATATTAGTATTACTACTTTAGTTGTGGTGGTGGTAAAGACAGAAACAGAGACAGAGTTACAGAGTACCCGTACTATATGTAACTCTCTAAATTTAACCATTAGTAATGTAAAGTTAGATTCTACCCTCCAAAATGTACATTGTACATAGTTGCGTATAAAGATGTGGATCCAGTATACACTGTACACTGTACATTATACATATTTATTATAGGAACATGGTGTATTTTTCCTATGAGTAATGCGTATTATGATACAGTATATAAAGCATGGCCTGGCCAAACCATTTGCTTGCCGAAAACTCAAAACTCAAAACTCATCATCATCCTCTTCAGCCCTCAGTCGCACTATTGCATTTCAAGTTTCAAACCAAAAAGCAAAAAGCTCGAGTTAAGTAGATGCTCCTACTACTACTTCTATTTTCTACTCCTATCACACTTCACTTCTTCATTTCATATAAAAGCATCCCATCATATCTCTCTCTCTATTTGTAATGACGTTTTGGTCTGTTGTCTTTCTGTCTTCTGTCTTGTGTTATTGTCTTTGTTTTATTCCTTTCATTTGCCGAGCCGAGGACAAACCTTTGTTTTACCGAAAAAAAAATTGCCTTGTCCATTCAACAATCTAGACTCTAGACTCTAGTTTATTACATAAACTATGACGAAAAAAATGAAACATTGTTACTTATTACTTGTTCCGGACACATAATACATCTGTTCTAGAATTTCATTCATACTTTATATAAGTAACAAGTAAAGCTAGTGGCGTCCCAATCCAAACCAAACCATTTATACAATATACATTGACATTATTCATCCACAGCACATCATCTAAAGTGTAGAATGTAGAATGTAGAGTCTAGAGCTACTAATTTCCTTCCTATTATATTACAAGTTCAAGTACAAAATATGCATATATGCATACATTTTAATGTACTTTTGCTATTTGCTACTGCTCCCATTTTAAACTCTTGTACATGCTGTAGAACAATCTGCTGTGTACAAAGTACAAAGTACAAATATGTAACACTGTACGTTTTACATATTGAAATGCATAATGTTACATGGAATGAATTGCGGGAGAGGATTGAATGCCCTTTGAATACAGTGTGTACATGGTACATGGGGATGCATGGGGTAAAATCTAGAATCAGATTAGAAACAATCACTGGCAAATATCAAGCAAAGTCATTTTTAGACCACCTATCCTGTCCTCCCCTCCTTTGGCTCCTCTTTCTCTTCCTCCTATTCCTCGTCGTCAGCCGATTAAACAATGTGAAACACTCTCGTTATTTAAATCCATGTTCAGTTTTCAACGGATGAAATAAAATAGTTGAATTATGTACAAATATCTACATGTAAAAAATACAAATGGGACACGGCATTTTCCTATTCATTTAGGGTACTTGACCAAATGTTGTTATTTTTTTGGTTGGTTGGTCAAGTTGTTACATAAATACTTTGCAGTCAATAGTCAATAATAAAACATCACGAGTAAAAATAGTAGTTAATAATTGTGTCTCATTAGTATCTTTCTCCATTCGACTCTGTGGAATTTAGAATTTAGATAAGAAATTCAAAGTAATCTGATTTCAAAAATCAGAGAGTAGAGCACAGGGAGCTTTTTTTTTTAGTTTTGAGTTTGTTATTATTTATTTCTAGGATTCTGGGCTCCGTTTTGGTCCGACTTGAACTTGTATACATTTATACATGTACATTGCATTAGGCATTAGGTACGTACTCAATTGACATCCGACCTTCCACTCACTTGTACAAGTTTTACCTCAGCCAGTGTTTTAGCTAAAGGTAATGTAATACAGTGAACTGGGAGAACATTTCAACATATTACATGCTTGAAGAATGTATGGAGTATGGAGTATGGGCAGTAGTAAATTGAATATCTGCTTCATACTTCATACTTCATACACAATACAGTACAAGGCAACACAGACACAAAGGAACATACTTACATGTATGATAAATGTAACGTATGGAATATGGAATATGGATGATGATGGAAGATGGAAGTAGAATGAGAAAAATACGGAGTATAATGATAATATGTACAATTGGTGTAGAACAAGAACATAAATTTCATTTCAAATCTCTAGTAACTGGTAAACTACTACAGCGGCCGCATTCCATTTCTTTGGTCTCATAAATTTCATTAGTATATTTTCATACTTGATACTCGTATTTCGTATTACACACGGAAAACTGTTCACTTATGTATCTTGTGTCTTATGTAATATGTAATATGTATACTGTACACATAGATGTATAAAGTATAAAGCGAGACAATTCAATTTTCTCATATTTTCATCTCTTGCTCTTGTCTACTTCGTTATTCAATCTGTTGTCTGTTGTCTGCTGTCTGTTGTATAATAATATCTTGTACCTTTTGGTCTTCTCTTCTGTCTTTCAACTTTTTCTAATAATTTTATTGTTTTCCAACAACGTACATTCATATATTTGGGATAAACTTATTTTTTATTTTTCTCTTCTTGTAGATTTAGATTTCAACTCAACAATGAAATGCATAACTTTTACTCACTGGTCAGTGGTCAGACTAAAGATTAAAGATGTATAATAATATCATAATTGTACATTTTTTTTAACTTGATACGAAAATTCCAATTTTGCATTTGGAACTTTCAAGAAAAATCGTAGAATTATTACTTATTACCAATTTTATCCACCATCTCAAATTAAATAGTATCAGAAAAAGCTTTTTGGTCAATGTCAAAGTCAAAGCTAGAGAATGCTCCAATTGATCTAAGAAAAGGGGAAATACGGAAGGGAAAAAATGAGAGCGGAGTGGAGCACTTTACTTGGTTTTCATCAGCCCCTGCATATCCACTATCCACAATCCACAATCCACATGATCACTGTTGTGTTGAAGTTGCACGTGTACCTACTTTCTTGGGCGGGCAGGTTCTCAGCTCTGCTACTCCTGCGAGTAGTAGTGTTTAGTGTTGAGTTGTTGGCGGTGGCCAAAAGCCAAAAGAAGTATCGCTCCAAGGGCTCTAAGCTCGGAGCAACCATTTGATCTCAAAGCTTACCAACAGATAACGCGTTAAGCTCTCTAACTCAACTTGTATTCGCCTCCTGAATATTGAATACTACAGAATCGTCTCAACTCTCAACAGCGCACAGTACCTTTTTCTAATACATCATACTAAAGCTCTAGACTCTAGACTGATGAACATGATTAATGACAATAAATTTGTTTGTAACTCAAATATTCATTTTTGTAAAATATTCGGCAAAATGCAAATAATTACACAAGACTCGAGAAAATTCTTGTTACTTTTGAACATGTTTACTAGAAAAATGTCATTTTCCCTTTTCCTCAATCTTAAAAATATTTTTGGTTTGGTAAAAATGTCTAGTGTCCGTACAAATCTGCCAAGTGTCAGAATACAAAATGAAAAACACATATCACTCAAAGTAAAGATGTGAAAAAGCAATAAAAATAAAAGAAGCCGTATACAGTATATATTTTGTCTTCCATCTTCGTCTACTCACATTCCTTTAATTACAGGTAAAAGCTAACCATTAATTGTTATTTTAACTCTTTCGCAAATCATATATCGTATGTAGATACTTTTGCAACTTGTGTTGTAAACTATGATGGTAAACTGTAAACTGTAAATGGTAGATGGTACTTTACTTGTAAAGTCAAAGACTCAAGTTTGAAATCTGAAATGTCCACGTCAAACCAAACCAAAGGATGTACATTTGTATGATTTAGGACTGTGGTTTTATGCGTGTACACTGCACACACATGGTACACATGAGAGAAGGTAAAAAGTATATGGGAGCTTTAAATTACCATATTAATTTCCATTGATTATTTTTTGTTGTCATCCATAACCTGAAACTATCCTTCTCTGATTGACGTGTCAAGTACTCACTCACTCACTCACTCACTCACTCTGCTTCATGTTAAATGTAGAGAGTAGAGAGCGCATACTGTAGAGAATAAATACTGAATACTGAATACACATAAAGTCTCTCTTTTTTTCCCTTCCTCTTTCATCCTTCATTTTTTCCTCTCTTGAAATGTGTCTAGTGTCTAATGTCCAATAAATAATACATACTGTACTGTAAATATATCATACATCATATCATACAGCACAGGTAGATCTTATCCACAAATAAGCTCAAGTACAAGTATTTACACAGTCTGTGCGAATGTGTAATGTATGTCTGAGTAATTCCATCAATGTATCACATACCACAGATCATTTACATTATACTTTATACATGTATGAGCATTGAACATGCATCAATTTTGAGAGCTCAAGCCGAAGTCGGAATGAAAAGAGAAAAGAGTAGTGGATCTTGCAATTTGAACAAGAACAAGAGCCTGAGCCAGTAGACTTGAGACTTGAGATTTGAGATTTGATACATACAAAAGTATTGTGATAATACTAATGTGTCCAAGTAGGATAGTTCTTTGCATAAAATGTGTCTATAATCTATACTCAATACACTAGCTTCATTTAATATGTGTCTTTTTCTTCTTTTAAATCCATTTAAGTTTCTACAATGATGTTTACTCTTGTACTTCCCCACCTTCTCTTCTTCAATCTTCAATATTGAATTTGAATCTTTAGTCTTCAATGTTTCTTTTTCTTTGATAGTAAATAGTAAGCTATACAAATCCCATGTACTTTTATTTATGCATATTCTATATTCTATAGTATATAGACACTGGAGTTGGAGTCTGTTAGGATTTTTCACTATTCTCTTTGCTTAAACTTTGATACATTGTCAAACTTTAGACGTCTCATATTGCATTGCTTCCTACTTCTTTAGGTATTCTTTAATGGTACAAAGTACGATCAACTTCTTTATAAACTCCCTATTCACTGTTCACTGTTCAGTGTCTAAGATGCAAAGAGAAAGAGAGCCGAAGATGGAGGAAGAAGAAAGAGAGAGAGAGAGTACAAAGAAGTTTTGCCATGGCTTGGCTTGGCGGCGGCTTCTTTCCTTTCATAGGAAACATTAGAACATTAGAACGAGTTAAAACCGAAAGGAGAGGAACAAAAGAAAGAAAAGCTTACATTGTCTCGAGGATTTTATACAAGGCGACAGACAACCACTACTGTTTTACATACCAAACAGTGAACAGTGTACAGTCAAGGAGCACAACACACACTACATCAAACTACATCATATCACACCACAATTCATTATCATCATCATCACTTTTCCCTTCCATGATTATTAACGTTTTCTATCTAGAATCTAGATGCATATGACTGGGAATTTCATGTTCTTACTACTGAGTATTTAATACACATCCATACTTTGGACTTTTGACGTTCGACGTTCGACGTACAAATATGGAAGGAGGATAAAGTTTTCACCAGCAAAAAGAAAGAAATGTAAATACTTTTTTGATAGCTCCAAATTTGAAATTCAGAATTTTTTAACTATTGTAGTTTCTAGATTCTGAACAGGAAAAACCGAGTATTTGCAAATTTGTGAATTCGGTGTCAGGTTTTACTCACGCATAGAAATTCTTGTTGTTGTTTTCTTGTGAAGAGTGTTCTACACATGATTTTGCC
This sequence comes from Sminthurinus signatus, assembly GCA_019776565.1. Taxonomy (NCBI): domain Eukaryota; kingdom Metazoa; phylum Arthropoda; class Collembola; order Symphypleona; family Katiannidae; genus Sminthurinus; species Sminthurinus signatus. The sequence continues at coordinate 37,417 of JABASP010000380.1, forward strand.
GAAAATACATAGATAATTCCCATTGTCCATTGTGTGTGGTAGGGACATTGAAAAAGTTGTGTACATGAAAATTACTGTACACATCACACCAACACTTGGGCATGACTGTTCACTGTTCACTGTTCTCTGTACTGTATATTGTATTTTGTATTTTGTATGTTGAACACTGAACACACACAGTAAATCTGTTGGGTAAAATCATTAAAAAATTCCAATGGGCCTTAAGAAACGATTACTGATGTCACACGCAAGAAACCCATTTTTTATCACAATTCACAATTGCGCCTAACGAAACGATAACTATGCGGAATGCAGATTATACATGCATTTTTACATTATGTAGATTTTTTGAATAGTAGACCCAACAGTGTATTATACAACAGTATGGCATTAACTATTTACAATTTAGAATTAACCACACCGAGTAATACAACAATGTGTATATTGTATGTGCAATGTACAAGCCTTTTTACAATAAAATCATTGTTAGCACAAGAGCACAACAATGAATTTATGTTCACTTTAAATATCTGTTTTCATCTCTCTCCCTGTTTATATTTTTACTGTGATTGTTTTACGTATTGGTTTATTTTGTATTTTGTAATTTTATATTTTGCATAGTATACTAAAATATGAAACTTGATTTTACGTCCAATTATAATTTAAAGTCTATTAAAACTTGAACAAAATACAACAAACAACACAAATGTACGCATGCATAGCACCTTTTTTCGAATACCAAACACAACAATACGGATTACGTATTATGTAGTTAAAAAACAGTTTGAAACGATAAATGCTTAAACAAACTAATTTTAAAGTTGTAACAACGTGTTGAAAGTATATTTGACATTTTTTTATCTTTTAGAACTGAAATTTGCAATCCACATTCCCCATTCCACATACCATAAAATTTAAATGATGGGACATTTCGTGTAAACTTTAATTTGTTTACCTTGTAATTAGAAATGAGTAATTAGGAATCGGGGGAAACTTGAGAAATGACTTATTTTTTCCTAAAAAAAGTCAAACCATTTTTGTGAATGATTACAATTTTATCCGACGGTGAAAAGTGACCGTTGTAAAAGTTCTAACAATGTAAAATGTAAAGCATCCGCATATTTCATATTCGAAGAAAAGTTATTTGCTTAGATCAATCACTGCAAACAAAACAGTGTAATTTGAATTTTGAAATTTGAAAAACGGCCGTAATGTCCAATGTGCATTGCCTTTAATTTGTCTTGTGCCATTTTTTATATCATAGATTTTAGATTGACTGCCCAGTGCGGAGTGCCCAGTGTAAATAGTAAATAGATAAATACAGTTTTGCATGTCGTCGTTTTGTCGCGTCCTTTGTACAAGAAAATGTAAAAGATGTCTTGTTAGAGGAAGATTTGTGTCTTTTAATCTTTACTTTGAATTTCCTAGTTGACTCAAGTCTCAAGTTCTCAAGTCTCAAGTTCTCAAAGGCTTCAAGAGAGTATCAAAACTCCAAATGACATGACGTGGATAGATACACATGTATAATGTATAATGTATCTAGTGTGTGTGCATAAGTCTACGATTGGTCATTTGCTAAAATGTGTGTGATTGAATAAAATATGACAGAGGCACAGTCCAGAGACATAAATCACGAGTAAGTCATCTTCACCACATCTGCATATTAATGAGTCCTGCCAGCTTTTTTCAACCCTCATATTTAAACTATGTAAACTTTTACATTTAGAACTGTGTAGTATAATATATACGTACCATGTACTTTTTCTCCTCTTCATACTTTATACTTCTTACTTCAAACATAAGACATAAGACACAAGACACAAGACGTAAGACAGGACCAATGCAATGTAATAATGAATCATTCGGAAAAATAACATCCATCAACGAGAACGGCCAAGAACCGACAACCGATTTAAGGCACAATGGATGATCTATCTAGCCGTTTTTTCTTCTCTCTCTCCCTCTCTCTAATTCTACATTCTACCTCTTTCCTCTCTTCTGTCATTTTCTTGAAGCATCTTTCACTTCACTTCATCTTGCTCATCATCATCATCATACACAACTTTGTGTGTAGTATCTACTGTCTACTATCTACACTTGTGAGTATTCTCATTATCCAAGAAATAACAACAACAACAACAGTAATATAACTTACAACTTTCAGTATGGGTTTAAACAAAACTTTAATTAATTTTAGCACACAGAGAAAAAATTATGTACATAGTACACATGATACATACTTCGTACACCATCTTACATATTACGTTGTACATTGTACATCTTGCAGCATATTTACAGTAGGACAATCAATTAAAATACAAAGCATTTTTCACATTCCAACTTCTTTCTCCCTACACTATACACTATACATTGTACATGGGATAATTAGTATAATATTGTAAATTGTAATAGAAGAAAAACTAGGAAGAAGGATGATTTTACATAATATTTAATTTTTATACAGGGGTAACACTTTTGTACACAAGTGTACACAGAAAGGTAATTCGTATAGTTACCATGTCCATTTTTAGTCCGAATTTCATAAGATGTGTTGAATAAAAAAAGGAAAATTTCTTTACATCACTTTTTTGTACAAATGAAGGAAAAATTAGGAGAAATGCTAAGTAAAAGAATTCCATCTTCTTTTGGTTTGTTTGTTTTCTTTTCCCTCTTCTTAGCCTATCGTCCATCCAAAGTAATTAAAGTACAGTAAATTTCTCAAATCCTACCACACTCAAATCTCACATCTCACATCATATTCATTCTACATCTTTTCTATCTTTTATCTTCTATCTTCACTGAATGTCTGAACTAATAACTTGTATGTTTGACGTGTTGTACGTTGTATTTTTTGTACATGGATTTACATTGTTTTCTCTTGTTTTAGCCCTTGATTCTAATTCGAACAAGTGTGCTTTAGATTCTACAATCTACAATCTACAGATATGATTCCAACCACATAATATACAATATATAATGCATGGTACATAATGAACCAAGGTAAATTTATACATGAAAAGTTTGAAATTTGAAATCCAGCAGTTATACTTTTTGTTCTTCATTCTCCGTTTTCCATTGTCTATCTTCTGTCTTTCTCACTGTACACTGTACATATACATACATTCATGTTGTGTTGAGGATGAGATGAAGTCTATTGTGTATTGTGTACAAAGTCACCTTCATATTCATTAGAAAGATATAATGATATTTAGATAGAAGAGAAAGAGAGAGAGAGAGAGAGAGCTGGAAATGTCTAAAGACTAAAATAAAATGAAAATGAACCAGGGATTTTTATATTTCCCTCTCAAGTCTTCAAGTCTCAAGTCTGGAGTCTCCAGTGTACTTTTTCTGTATATTATACAGATAACAATGTACTGATTTCTTTCAAGAACCTTATTTAAACCCTTTTCTTAGTTTTTATGTGCACATATAGATACAAACATATGTACACTTTGCGTTGAGTATCTACAATGTACATGGATTTATATTATGTGTTTGATATTGAGTTTTGAGACTGGAATGGAATGAGTTTCATTCTTTCAATAGGTAGACACACGCAAAGAGATGATGAGGAAGGAGATGAGATGGAGGAGAAAAGAAGAGAAGAGGAGAGCTGAGATGAGTTGAGTTGAGATGAGGACGAAAAAAAGAAGGAGGAGAGGTGTGCAATCAAAAGCAAAAGAAACGAAGCATACCTGGGCAATTAAAGCATATAATTAGCTTTCATTAGAGGTGCATGTCTCTGCCAGTCTTTTTCCTCTCTCTCACTCTCCATCTCCATCTCAACCCGATTCGGCCGTACACACAACTTATAAAAACTTTTCTCCTAAGACCTTTCAACTAGTACACAGTGTACATTGTACATCCAAAGCATTTCACATTTCAGCTTCTCTCCTTTCGTGTAATGTAAAAGTTACTCACTTTTACATTGCTTTTAAATTTAAAAAAAAGAGATGCACAATGCACAATATACAGTTTGTATTTCAACAGGAATAAAAGAGGGAGAAAATTATTCAAAATTTTGTAGATATTTGCCAATTCGGAATTCCCATCAATGATCAACTAATACCTAATACATTTAATTTAGTAAAAAGTTACAAATTACGAGATTATAAATTAGCTACCAACTTTTTATATGAACAAGTATTGAAGATTGAAGATTGAAGAGGAATCAAAATCAAAGTCACTGAACAGTGAACGGATGAAATTGTTGTGAAATAAATAAATACTTTTCTAATGGATCCACACACCAAACAAATACAAAATACCACCACCAAATAACAAATTTTAATTCATGGCTAAAAATTTGAGCTGCACAATGTATAAAATGTACAAAAGGTACAGAGTATATTATAACGTCGTATTATATCATTATCATTATCATACTTATTATTACGAGAAAGGTACGGATAATATTTACCATGGGTAGAATAATACGCATTATTAACTGTGTTCGGAATCTCCAAGTCTCGTAATTTGCATCAAGTATTCATTATTTCATTAGGTTTGTGTGTACGCAATGAAGTTGTGATTTGAAATTCTGATAAATTATTCTCCTTCATTTCATCTCCATTTTCCATCGCCATCATCAACATCATCATCATCACCACCTTTAATACTACCACCACCATCAGTCCTCGTCGTGATGGTTGATGGTTGTCCGAACCAAAGGAAAAGCAAAACGAAAAAAAGAAACAACCAAAAACCAAAACAAAACAAAAACGAGAGGATTTCAAGTGGACATGTCCCTACATTTACAAAATGTACAGTGTACAATGTACAAATACAAAATACATGGTCTCAAATCTCAAATCATCATCATTTTCAAACCCTACAATCTTATCATTGCTCACCCCTCATGGAAATTATAGCGAAGCCAAAAACTTTGAAAATTATTGTTGTGTGTATGGAGTATGGAGAATAAAACCCTTACACACTTAAAAAAAGTTAAAATCCAGAATCTCAAAGACATATAACATGTAACATGTGAAATAGAGATTGGATAGACATATACCTTTTTATTTTTTATATTTTAAACCGTCGGAATGTTATTCTATTTTCTATTTACTCCGTTTGGAGTTTGGAGTTTGGAGGAACTTGAGGTATAAATAGAAATCCTGAAATGGAAAAAAAAAGATTCACCCCAGCAAAAACATATATTTATATCATTATTAATTCCGAGTCATTATCAAGAGTCATTAATCCCTATCCAAAAACTCTACATAGAATCTATTTAGAATCTAGAATATAGAATCTAGCATATTGAAAACATTTTGATTCTGATATGAATCCTTTGTACTTTGTATTTGATATTTGAAGATGAATACACTTATTTATTTTACCTTTTCCTAAAAATCCATTTCAAATTCAAGATTTACCCACTCCATTATTATTTATTATTTATGTATTTATGTGTTTATGCAGTTAGCAGGAGTAACCATCAACCATCAGTCCAGTCTGAGAATTTTCAACAGTCGAATTTTGTGTGGTAGACAATGATAGATTCCTTCATAATAGAATATTATACATGGACAATGTACACTGCGTTTAGTTTTGGTATTGTTTTTTGTATGAAATATAAAATCCTTCAGTACTGGATCAGTTAATAAATACATGGATTTATATTTTATGTCGTAACTTTTGTAAAGCAGACAAATCCATAACGTGCACTCATTCCTCCAAACAACGTGAAGGAAATGAAGCCTCGCGTCCACGGGGATTACTATTTATACACAGATTCTCTCTCTTGCTCTGTGTAGATAGAGAGAGAGAGAGAAGCTTGACGCTCTTCTCTCATCCCATACGCTAACAAAGCTAACACACAGCCCCAACCGAGAAGGAGGAATAGCAGTGAAAGCACCAGAGCACCACAGTATCCGACCCTCATACAATTCGACAACTTTGCCATCTAGCACAATTTTCAGGAAACCGCTCTTTCTCTTTTCCCAATCCCAACTGTAGCCTACAACAATCAAGTTCAAGTATTTAGATCTTTGGATTTTCTACCATTTTAATCCTTCATAAAAATTAAATATATTAAATACCAGTTCATTTCTTAATTGAACATTTGTTAGTTGTACCATGAAGAAGAAATAGCTCCTATTTACAATTTGAAAACAGCTTCTTCATTCCACAAAAATGGTTGTATGATTTGCCGTAGCTGGTGAAAGAATCACAGATACGATGGCTTACATATGAATTTTGTCATACTCATGAAAAAGTAATTATTGCAATTATTATATCCGTATCTGTGGCTCTTTTTATTTTCCATCCCCAATCTCCACATGTGACTGTCTTAAATGTAAAATTAAATAGGTTTGGATTTTTGATGCAAAACATTTCTGATTTGTGATATGAGATTCGAGATTCGAGGAAATGAAAAGGCCTCATTTCTCATGACACATTATGCAAAGTTTAACTCAAAACTCAAACTCTAGACTCTAGACTCGGCGTCTTGAGTCATGACAGGAGAGTGACTTTTACCAAAACCAAATGGCGTGGCATTTCCTACATCACAGATCACAGAGTTAATAGTTATCATTTTATACAGATTGGTGTGGTTCGAGTAAAGAGTAAATGTGTCGACAGTCGACAGTCGACAGACGACAGTTAAGAGAGTCGACTTATTATTATGCATTACAAATTCAAGTGAAAAGAACAATGCTATTATATTACATTTTATATTATTATAATGTAATGTAAAAACATTACGGAATTTTTTAATGTCCATCTATCCATCCAAAATTCAGATCCAAACATATATAAATATGTGTATGATGTAAAATCATTCATCCATATGTATCATCTTACCAAAAAGCAAAAGAAAAGAGAGAAAGAGAGAGAAAAAACAGTGAAAAGTACGCCTCCTAATTTGACCATAGTTATAAATGACACAGTGAAATATGTCTTATCACTCCACAGCAGGAAACTCAAATCAAAAAAGTTTTCAAAAAATTTATTCTTTCCATCTCTTTCTCCTGAAATTCTTAGCAGGTTTTTTTTCCTCATCTTCCACCCTCAAATAAAAAAAAAGTAGAAATAATATCCAAAAGAAGTAGTAGTAGAAAAGAAGAAAAAGAAGAGAAGGATGATGATAATGATGATGATGATCCTATATCAATATACTCTTCGTATTCAAGTATGTATGTCTATACTTGGGACGTTCACATCAACAATCAACATCCACACACATAAACTCATTCATATTATACAGAATACAGAATACATCCAAGATGATGATGAGTACAAGTTACAAGTGTTTTAAATGATTACAAATGTACAGGTATTCACTACACACACGTACACACACAGATGGGATAAATGTTATGAGGAATTATGAAAACTGAGACTGGACTGAGATTGAACTGGACCCACACACACACACACACACACCAACAGGGAAACACACGCATGTACTTTCCTATTGTATAAATATCAAAAGATATATTATACGAATTATAAAGAATAAAGATTGTAATGCCACGCAAGTGCATACAAATATGTAATATGTAGACGTACAAGATTCTTCTGCAGTGTGCTTACAATTATGTATTTTGTATTGTATAATATAAAATACAATATATGAAATTGTATAGTGTATAGTTTTGCTTTAAAAACCCAATTACCTAATCTTTTCTTCAGCTGCCATCCTGCTGCTGCTTCATGCTAGCTGCTAGCATGAAGCATGTCCTCACTTCTTCACCCACCTTTTAGTCCACATATTTATTAAATATTATCCAAGTTTCTCCTCATTCCTTATTCTTTGTTCTGTATTCTGTACTCTTCTTCTTTTATTTATATTATTACTCCTTTCAACTTTTATACCATTCACAATCCAAGATTCCCAATTCAAAAAGGCAGTGAACAATGAACCAAATTGTTTTCAGAAACATCAACATAAGACTTTACTTTTTTATGACGAGTAATATTTATAGCTTATTCAGTGCTCATTTTTCATTGTTCTAGCTTCCAAATTCCAAATATTCAGATTTTTTTTAAATATTTCGAGATTTTTCTGATAAATTATGAATCAGTTTTGTGTCAACTGTCAACAGATCAAACAGTTAATGAAAATATTTGAAGAATAAAAAAACACAGACCAAAAAATATTGTCATGTACCGCGTTAGATTTACACACATATTTAGTATTTAGTATGTAGTACTTGAACTTGAAAAGTACAAAAACTTGACACGGACCAGACGTAGTGAGGAATATTTGACGGATGATGAATGATGAATGATGGATGGTTAATGGATATTATATACTAGATACTTGGCTCAGAAGTTTAAATCAAGAACCTGATAATTATTAACCATATAAAACAAAAAAAACATAATATTTATAGTGAAAAATTATACAGAAAAGAAGAAAAAAAAGGACAGACTTGTTCAAGCAGCCTGTTCACTGTTCAACGTTCAACACACACGAAAGTATTATGATTATTATGATTATGATTATTACTTGTTATTGTTTCTACACACACTCGTCTTTCGTCTTACGTCTTTCGCCTTTCGTCTCATGAGCAATACACAGATATGGAAGATTGGATTGGATTGGAAACTTGTTTTCTCAAATACTAGTACGTAGTACAATTTATAATGTACAATGTACAGTGAGCAGAAAGTATAATGCTGAGGAATAAGGACTGACGACTGACTCTGTTCTGGTCTGTTCTGTTCTGTGTGATTGAAATGGAGAAGAAGAAGTCTAGTGTGTATTAATCATAGGCTTTCGATAAATTGCAACACCACGCCACATTTCAAATCATATCATAGACAGTCACCAGAAAAAATTGTAGAAAAAGATAAAAAAAAACAGAACAGAACAGAAACACTTTAATCCAACTTACGTCGTTGTTCATTGTTCATTGTTCATCATTTCATCTTTAGTGTTTAGTGCATATCATAATTCATAATGTGTGGTGTGTATCTTTTCTCGCTGTTCTGTTGGCATGATGCATTTCAAACGTTTCTACTTTTTTTAATCCTCCATTTTGCACATGGTTATCCATTATGAATCTCTAATCTGTATTGAATATTGCATGATCCCCTTCATTTTCACATAATTCATTCAATTTATGCACATAAACTAGATTTATGATTTACTATACGGACTTCTATCGATATCCACAAGATCTTACTTTGTAAATTTCTAAATTTTATGTCCAAAAATGTTGGAAAAATAGTACATCTTTTCTGGGTATCAGAAGAATTATATGGATCAAAAATCAAGAATACAGTTTCATTCTTTCTTTAAAAAAAATGAATAATCAAGTATGATTTATTTTTTTCACACATTTATGTCGCACTTTTTTCATAAAATACATACAGAAGAGGAACATTCCAAAATCCAAATTCCAAGCTACCCTATTTTCTGTCATCAGCTCACATCAGAGAATTTAAATAGCTCATTGTACATTTTTACATGAGATGGATTCTAGACTGTGTATTTTGTGTATCATCGCATGATATATTAAACATGTACATGTATTTTTGTGCTAAGTACTCATACACATAGAAATTATGCATAGTGAAATACTACTGATGTGAGAGGATATAAGATGTAAGATGTATTTAATCGATTCTACCATGCTCAATTACCCAAATAGTTTATCCAAACTCTATTGTAAATATACTCTATGGAATGGTCTGGTCTGGTTTGGTATGTGCTGTGTATTTATGACGATGAGCTGCTGCGATGATCATCATTATCATTCCTCGGATATACTTGTACTTGTATCTACAATCTACAATGTAAAGTGCATGTACTTTGTACATTATATATGCTTTTCTTTTATGGAATCAAAGAGGATATTTGCGTATCTCTTTTCTTACATGCCTCTACCTTTAAATTCTAATTCTAAATTCAAATGTGTGTGTGTAAGGCATTCCTCCTGTAAATAAAGTGTAATAAGCCTGGGCCTTTCCTTCTCTCGTCATCCATTCTCCAATCCAATGAGGATTAAAGTGAGAAGTGAGGAGTTGACGTAATTGAGTCAAAGCTATCTTACAACTTACGATATGCTATGCCATGTGTTGATGCGTTATTAGAGCGCTCAGCATCAAAAAATTAAGTACATTATTATTATCAGTATCAGTATGAGTATCATGATCATTATTAAGTAGAAGGATGATGATCTTGTACAGTGGAGATGTGAGCACGGAGCGTAACGTATCGGACATCGGACAACGAACAACGATGAAATGTGAGTAAAAGAGCGAGAGAGAAACAGAGAGCTTTCTTTCTTTCTCTATTTCACTATTCCAAGTAGAAGAAAAGAAGCTCAGTCTATTTTTTGATACGATATCCATATGGTATCAGTGTGTTGTGTGTGCATATCTATAATAGGAACACTGAAGTTCTTATTATTATTTTTGTATTATCCCTTTGTAGTATTTAAACTAGAATTTAGAGTCTCTCATCTTCCTCTGCAATTCTTCCTCACATATGTACTACACACTCTTTTCTTTTTTTCCGAGTTTATCTTTGAATTATATGTACATGTATATTTAGTATGTAGATTGGGATGTAGAATTTTGGTATATATAGATATCTAGATAGATGAAAAGTAGACTGGAATAACTTCACGTAGTCGAATTATCTTCTTTTTTTTCTTCTTCTACCTTTTCTTTTTCATGTAGTACTTTTTCTTTTCCTGCTTTTTCTTCAGTCGTTTTGCTATTTATATACCACAAGAAAAAAGATTTGTACCATGTACAATGTACAATGTACATAGCAGTGTTAGTAGACTTTACATTGTACGTACAAACAAAACGCTACTTAGACCATGAATTTATGCATGGATTTACTACATAATATGTACTATTTTTTCTGGTTTTTTTGGTCGAACGTACGTGTGCCATTGTCCTGTAGATTGTAGATTGTACATTGTACATTGGAGATGAGAATTCTTTCGAAAATTATGTAGCAAGATTTAGAATTTGGAAGACTTCATCTCTAATAATATCTAATTCTAATCTCTAATCGCCACAACTTCATTACTTGAATTATGCAAAGCTTCTTGTTATTATTTGTACACCGCACATCGCACATTCATACGATATTGTACATGATGAATGATGAATCAGTGTGAGAAAATAATTCATAACTCATCACGTTACAAAAATACTGAGAAAAATCTTGAAAACTCTATACACTGTTTATTGTTAATATCAATAGTTGCTTCAATTTTCTTACTCTGATCAAAAATCAAAATCAAAACTCGTAAATTATACAGAATACAAAATATAGAACAAGCGTAAAAGAGACTGTCAACATTTGAAATTTGAAATAAGAAAAATGTACAAAATCTTTTGAATTTACTTTTTACTTTTTACATTTTGTATTTTTTATTGTACACACATTAGGAATGCACCTCTTTTTAATTTTCCCCTTTACACCATCATTTGATGCATGATGCGTGGTTCATGGAGTGACCGTAAAGACTTGTCAAGTGTTTATATAAAAACCTCAGCACTCCGTACAGTACTCAGCACCTACTACCTACTATCTACTGCTTACGACCACTTGTACTACTACCACTTGTACTATTTATTCCTACTACTATTACTATAACTATAGGACTGCTTTATTAGTTTGCAGGTGGAAAAAAGGTGTTGACGAACAAAAGAAAAGATGGAATTGAAAATGGTTAAAGAAAGAAAAAAAAGAAAGAAAGAGACAGGGAGAGAAATATCATTTCGGTTGAATCAGAAAGACATCACGTCGAGGTGTGAGCAATGGTACGGGACCGATTTTTCGGGAATGTATTTATAATGTAGACCCCCTACTTGTATTCAACAGATTGAACAAGATTCTACTTCGTGTGTGTGAAGTTGTGGAGGAAGGAGAAGAAGATGCTGATGCTGATGGAGAAAGAAAAGAAAGAATTAAACAGGTAGATAGATAAATACTTATAAATATAATTCATCATATAAGTATTTCTGTATATCCATGCATCACTGTAGATTGTAGATAGCAAGTATATAGACAAACAGAAAGACGACATGACAGAAACCTTCAGTAAACTCATTTGACTAATGAGTCACAAGATACATAATATTAAGTATTAAGTAAAATGAAGCGCGAGCGAAGAGGATGGAGAAGAAGCAAGGAAAAAATCCGATACTTTCATCTTCCATCTTTCATGTGTCAGGAATCATACATAATACAGAGATATGATGAATAAGTATCACTCTCTTTTCTTCCTCTCTCTGCTCTTCATTACTATCATTAAAACATTTACAACGTGTATGATAAATACATGTGAGTTTTATCTATAGCTAAACTATCGCATCAGACATCACACAATCACAAGTACAATTACAATTGCAATCCCATGTACAAAAACAATTGTTGGATTAATAAAGATTCTACATTGACTATAAATTACACATGTACAATGTACAAAGTACAAAGTACAGTGGTGTGGTTTTATTATTAATTTTTACGGAGGAAGCAGTAGTGTAGTAAAAATACTACTCATGAGAAATAAGAAGCCCACTGCACTCGAAGATGCACTAGTAAAACGTACAAAGTACAAAATACTAAATGATCAGCTTCTCTTAGTGCTCAAGTTTGAATTCTGAAGCTTGAACTTCAACTGTTGACCGTATTTTTTCTTCCGAGTCCGTTTTGAAAGATAACGATAAATCTACTTGTGAGAACTGATTAGCTCTACTCCTCTCTTCTCTCTACTTTGTTCTAGGAATGAGATGGAAGATGGAAGGAGATTTAGTATTATGATTCTCCACTCACAATCAGTTGAGCTCAAACTCATTCGGAACTTTGTTCCATTTTCAAAAAGACAATGTGCGTTCAATATTCAGTATTCACTTGCTCAGCTCTCGTATAAAATTTATAGCACATGGTATTGTATTTATTTATGCGTTTGTCTTATTCTCATCTCTCTTGTCTTTTCTTTTCCTTTCTTCTACCTTCTACCTGCTACCTGTCTCATTGGTCTTAAATAGTTCTAAACATTTTCAATTTGATGGTACGTTACATAGATCATCCGAAAATCCATGTAATATCAACTACTGCTTTTACTATCTACTAGTGAATAGTGAGACACTGAATAAGTCGACATGACATGTAAAATGTGAATACAGTTTCAGTTTGTTTGTCGCTGTGTGTTGTGTGTGTGTGTGTGTTTATCTGCTGTCTGTTCTCTGTTTTCTGTTGTGTTTCACTAATAGGGATTTTGCATTGGATTTATTATTCACCCATCGTTTAAATCATCATCAGTCCAGCCATCAACGGATTTAATTTTAAATCTTCTCCACATGGGGCAAGTTTCTTTGTTGCACCAATCCAAATCCAATCCCATTGCCAATTTTCACTGCCATTCAACTTTAAAACTCCTAAACTCCCGTCAACAAACTACTAGACTAGAGTTGTTTGAGCGAAACAATCACTTTTAAATTCAAAGTACTACTACAAAATTTTACATATTGAACAGTGCGGGAGGACACAAGATACAAGAAGGAAGAATCAAACGAAATGACTGAAAAAATCTATGATATAACTAAATTATCAGGAAAACGTTTTGTGTTTTGTGTTGTACGACACAAAAAGATTCAAATGAAAATACAATGTCATATTTACATTATCTTGTTAAAAGATCCCTTTGATCCTCTGAATATATAAATGTTTAAAGTATTCATGTTGATGGTTTTTGTGTATCAGTGAAGCTTGTAACAATTCATGTTTACAATTCCATTTTGATTTTAAATTGAAATGTGAGTGAGCTTCAAATTCAAATGCTGACTTGTTTACGATTTACTGTGGACGGTTTTTTGATTCTCGATTCTTGATTTTTGATGACTTTCTTATTGAACAAGATACAATATACAAAATTCCTCCTGTCACTGGTTTATCGATCAACTTTTGACCAATAAATCAACAATTATTACCACCAAAAGAATCAAGAATCAAGATTATTTATCAAAAATCAACATGTTACATGTTACGCTTACATTTTACATGCCTATAAAATATTACAAGAGTTTAATGACTAAATTAAAGCATTAACGTTAAATGTTAAAAAGATTCAAGTCTTTTGAAAAATTTATTTTGAAATTTGAAACAGATGGGAAGTGTTCAATGTTCAAATTTCAAAGATGGAGAAGATTTTTGATAGTCAGTATTTTATTATTTTTTCTTGCAAATTGCATGTGATTGAATCAACGACAGCCGTAAAATCTGCTAAACTACGAGTACACGATATAATATAAAATGTTCAGTATTGAAAGATAAATAATAAATAATCGACATTTGAATTTGAATTTGGAATTCACAAAAATCAATTTAACAGACTTGACTTTTGACTCATAAAAACTGTGATCAATAGCTTAATCCACGCGTTTCATGTTCTCCTGCTCATTTCAAGTGATGTGAGACTATCGATATTTCACGTTGATAAGACTTACGACTATATTTTATATTGTAAATGGTTCCTGGAATCAAAGGAGTGAAAGAAGAAAGAAGAGGAACGACCAGCTGGACAATGGACAATATAATGTGATGAAAGAAAGAAATAAATGATAAAGAAATAAGCACACATGTAAACAGTAAAAAGCAGAAAGTGCAACATTTGTCGGACCATTTAGTAAAAACTTAATTTTCTTTATGGTTCAATCATATCATATCATATAAAATGTAAAGAATGGAGAATAAAGTAAAAAGAAAAGGAGGATGACTCTTTTGAGCTCACCGCTTTTACTTATATCATAGTCCATAGGCTTAACTCCATACTCAACACTCAATACTCAATACAATTGTACCTGTGTCCTTTTCCTACGTTCTTTTACTTATACAAAAGAATGATAATAAAATAATAATACAGAGGACACACTTGTTCCATTCAAAGTATTTATTTGACGGTGAACCTCACTTTTGACTTTACAATTATCTCATTGTCCTCGTCCCTTTGACTTTTTTCACATAAACCATATCCCTCTTTTTCTCTCTCGCTCTTTATCTATGTATTCTTCACTTCCTTGACCATTCACAAATACAAATAACAAACAAGCCTGCAATTGAGAATTCAGACCCAACATGTTAATTCCAACTGAATCAAGTATCAACTATGAATCATGTATGAACTACATGTAGAATGTAAAACTATCACATCGTAGATAGTAAATTGTAATATTATCGATATTGTACCTAGATATTTTTTGTTACTTTAGGATTTACTATTTCGTAAATGTTGTATACATGTAGTTGCTAGTTGCATGTGTAATGATGGACAATGGACATTATTCATTTTTCTCCTCTTTCGCCCAAAGAAATAATACACATGTAATTTGACATATGGCCTCTTAACTCTGAACTCTGTATGCATAAAAATGTCAGAGCATTGATCTGCGTGTACAATGTACAATACTCTGCGTTCTGTATTCTCGCTTCTTTTTTCTTTTCTGACAAGCACCACTATTCACTATGTAATGAGAATTACTTAAAAAATTTCAATGCACTGTACTGTTCTTGTTTTTGTTTGTGTCTTGTGACATTAACCCTGTATTATGTATTATGTATACGACATTAATGAAGAATGAAGAATGAAGAGTATTTGTATATTTGTAATTTGAATTCTGAATTCAAACAACAATTTTCATCTTAAATCTTGCTAATTGAGCAAGTTATTGCACTACATTTTTTACCATTCTGTTTTCCATTTTCCATTCATGAAAACAGAAAAAACAAACAGTGGCATGCAAAAGGAAAAACAAATAACATGAAGAACAACGGTGCAACAAAATGCAAATAAACACTTTGAAAACTCTACCTCAAAAGTCAAAAGAAAAAGACAAAAGACAGAAGGTCGAAAACAAAGCTGTCAGTGTAAAATGTATAATGGGATGTGGATGAAATCTACGTTCTAAAAGGAGCTGAGATTTTTATACCATGTACAAGAAATGAGTAAAATGTACAAAATAGGTGAATGTCTTTCATCACCCCATATTATACAAAGTACAAAGTATAAAGGAGTCAGAAAAAGAACAGGACGAGGAAGAGATTGAAAAAATTGAGACGTTTCGTCTAGGCTCGTCTTTCGTTGGGATCAGGATGAATATAATAGACGCTAAGTGCTTGTCAAAGTCGGGATTTAAACTGGAGAGTTCATCCCTTAAGACGTTCTTCGTTGTCATTTTTAGCCCATCAAGCTCAAAGCTCAATGTAGTGGAGAACATGAAACATGAAGAGAAGAAGCACGTAAAAATACAAAGTAAAAATGCTATTCTCAAACCTTTTTTTAATCTCGCAAGGAAAAGAATTGATTCTAGATTCTAAAGAGGAAACAGTCGAATTATTGAAAATTGACAACTGACAGTGAATTGCAACTTTGACAATTTCCCTATCAGAGTTTAGATGAATTAGACTGAGAAACCAATTCATTTTCATACTTTTGCGGAATATTTAAATGGGAATTGTTATACAAATAGTAGAATTTCACTAGTACTACAACGACAAATAATCTAGTCGTTAGACTTTAACTTTGCATTTGTTGTTTTTTTTATCTATAGTATTTGCCAAAATTATCTACTCAATTCAAATCATGTTTGAATTGGATCAAGGTTAAAAGTTGCAGTTGCAAAATTCTTTCTTGGCATTTAAATTTAGAACAAATTCCAAGAATTTTAGTATTTGTATTGTGTATTGATCTGAATACTTTGATACCTTTAAACTTAAAATATGCATAATATGATATTATTTAAAAGAATAAATTCTACATTTCGCAACTTCTTTTTCATAGTACTGAGAATTGAAATATCAATACTGACAAGAAGTTTTAGAATTCCGATTCTATACTACGCAACTGATCTTTTGTTTGATGAAAAACAAAAAATAAACTACTTAAACATTCGGCTTCTTTTGCCTATAGTTTTATCTTTTACTTATGCTAATTTATGAAACTACTTTATACTTTACAGAGCAAAAAGTAAAAAAAAATAAAATAATAAATCTCACCATCATTTTAAATGAATTGGGATGTTCCTGATGGAGAAAATTCGGAGGAAGGTGATGGAATTTCACGTCACCTCGCTCACTTTCCCAGTTGAGAACCATTCAGAACAGTAAATTGTCACGACTTGAACAAAAATTCACGGATGGATAAAGTATTGTTAATAGTTTATTGTTTTTAGTTTTTTTGTGTATATCTTTTTGTTTTTTTAACTCATGAAATGACACAAGCCAAAATGATGATCAATTAACCTTAACTGTTCCAATTTTCAATACACACGGTTTAATTTTGGCTTGATTTGCTTTGATTTGATGTGGTCTGATATTTGATATTTGGTAAATGTGGAATGATAAACTTGTCTGTTTGTTAATTGTGGAGACACTATGACATTAAAATCAAATGATCGTAATTGTAATGAGTAATGAGTAGTTTATGGAGAAAAAAAACTTTTGTAACTATAATGTCTTTGTATGTTATGTACATAAAATGTTATGTTTGTTCACTAAAGTTTGTGTACGTAATAAATAGGTACACTAAGAAAAACAAATAAATAATACAACGAGTTCCTATTCCTTTTCGTATTGGTCTTATTCGTTGCCGGAGGATCACATGGTCGTCCAACTTCTTTCTTTTTTCTTTCTATTTTCTCCTTCTATTTCTTCCTCTTGTTTATTTTTTCTATTGTTGATTTGACAGAGAAACTTCCTGGTCCAGTGACTCTGAGTCAGTATCAAAAGTTTCTTTTTTTTCTTGTTGTATTTTCTTGTGGATACACCAATGATAATAATAATTCTTAATACTCTTTTACTCTTTTCTTTCAATCTTCAATCTCTTCCGTAGCGGAGGAAGAGGAAAACAACAACAAAAACAAAAACAACAACAAAAAGACGGAGACGGAGAACGAAAAGACAACTAAGAATCAGAATCTGAATCAGTAGTCGTGGTTCGTATATCTTGAAGAAAGTAAGTAAGTAAGTAGTAGTAGTTGTAACTTGAGGAATAAAAAGTGTGTGGTGTGGTGTGTTTGTACGTGTGTGTAGATTGTAGATTGTAGATGAAGCCGGGAGAACCAAAAAAGTCAGTCTGCTTTGGGCAAATCCCTCGTAACTTTTGTTACCCCAGCAAAATGTTACCTTTCTTTAAGCTCAAGTTTTCTTTTAATAATAAGGTACCCTTCTGGCTAATTTTCCACACAGAGAAGAAGAATCCCCTACACTCTCTGCCCTGTTCAATGCACAGTGTTCAATGTACAATGCCATAGAATACAATACAATACAATGTAATAGAATCCAAACGTGTACGCATAGAGGAGAGCGGGGTAAAAATACAACACGAAGTTTTCAGCTTATTGTGTGCGTTTGCATAAACCCTGAAATATGATGATTGTATCAAAATAAAGTTTATG